>VZTB01006378.1:174548-207892 GCA_013397245.1 Thryothorus ludovicianus
CATCATAGGCCAAAAAAAAAAAAAAAAACAACCCAGACACAACTTGGGGAAATTAATTTTTTTTTTAATAACTTTAATAATTTTTTTTTATAACTAAAAATAGCACAGGAAAGTGAAATACAAAGAAAACACTAAACCTGTGAGAACCAGGACTTGTCTCTGACTGCCCTGGAGGCTCAAAGACCCAAGAAAGAGGCTCAGAAACCTTAGAACAAAACCCAAAATACCGGTGAGAACAATTTAGCCCATGAGAACAATTGCCANTTAATAATTTTTTTTTATAACTAAAAATAGCACAGGAAAGTGAAATACAAAGAAAACACTAAACCTGTGAGAACCAGGACTTGTCTCTGACTGCCCTGGAGGCTCAAAGACCCAAGAAAGAGGCTCAGAAACCTTAGAACAAAACCCAAAATACCGGTGAGAACAATTTAGCCCATGAGAACAATTGCCAACCTTAAAAGAAAAATTACAAGTCACAAGAGTTTGAATAGAGTAATAATAAGTTTGTCACAAAGTGTAAAAGTAGATTTTGAGTTTTAGTACAGGGGGTGTGTGAAGCCAAAATGGAAGAACCTCGTGACTTTTAAAGTTTCTTCCTTCTTCTTCACATTTTCCATTTCTGCTGTGACAGTAGCACGAGTAATTAGTTTAGAGTAGAAACCGACTAACACAGGTAATAAGTATTAGAAAATAATTGTAAATAATGTAAATGTAGTTTTTAGTATAGAAGATAAAGACTGCCTCTCAGGCGGAGAGTGTACCTTCTGCTGTCCTACCAGAAAGACCTCAGAAAGTCAGAAAAAGAATATTATAAATAAGAAAAAATAAATAACCTTAGAAGCAAGATCTAAAATGTTTCAGCTTCTTCTTTCATCGCAGCTGGGGAAAAAAGACTTAATTAGCTCAAGAAAATTTCTGCAAAAGCAGCAAACCCGACATAAACCCACTTTCCCTCTAACACTTCTTTTTCATAGGCTCAACTCCAGTCCTTAATTCCCAGCTCCCCTAACCCCTTCCAGCACAGCCTGCATAGGTGGAAGCACTCATGCCAGTCTTTCAGTTTGATTTGGAGAGTTAAGAAGGCTTCTTGATACAGTCAACTCCCCTATCTGTTAAGGATAATTGGAAATTACAAAGCTAGTCTTTAATGTAGAACTATGTGTACAAAGAGATAGTCTCAGCTACTAGACCACAAATCAGGAGGCGAAATACATTAACTAGTCCAAAATAGAGCAAATGAACTCTTAGTAATTTGTTTGAAAGATATTTAGGGACATGATTTCCTCTGCTTGTTTTGGAAAGTCATTTACTCGAGTATATTGTTTTTTCAAACAAGAAAGGAGTCAGACTTCTTTCATTTTCACTGTTCTCTGTCAACTGTAAGAAATGTAGGTATGCAAGACAATAAATTATGTAATTACTCTTCTCATTGTTCTGACTCCCTATGCACTCCAGGAAGTTTGATCTGAGCAGTTCAACTTCTGGAAGCCCATAAAATCCCTGCAAATCCAGTGGGGAAATAAAAATATATTTTATGAATTAGTAACCTCATAAAATGGGAAAGCAATCTATGTTGGACAAGTTTTGGTTTAGTATTTGAAAGGTGACAAAATTACTAAATCCTTGTTTCTTTTCTCTTTCAGAGAATACTGAACACTTTTAGATATCTTGAGACTGCAAAAGCTGACCATCCACAGGAGGTTTTTAAATTTCACTGCTCTTCTGACAAGTAAGCTCTTCATTCTCCATTTTTTTTCCCCTCTCTGGTATTCCTGACTTGTATTTTATTCTGGTATTTATTATATGGACTATCACATTCATTTTCTAGGCCAAGTAAACATGAGTGCAAATTGAATAGTATGGAACTGCTCTTAAATTTCCCAGCTAGAATGAAACCTATCCGTATTACAGCTAGAGCTGAGATAAAGCACTGACTCACCTAATTATCCCAACTTGTAGAGCTGATGGAACTGCGGTCATATCTCTGGATGTTTTGGGAAACCTTTTTCCTGGTAAAATATTTTTTTGGATGGAAAAATTAAACTATTTAAATATTTGTATGTTCTTGCTGGACTTAGGGAAAGGAAGCTAGAAGAATTTGGAAACTGCTGGAAAAAATAGTGTCTGAGGACAGCCTCTACAGTTAGAGGAAAGAGTGTTAGAAGAAGTGAAAAGGATTGGGAAGGAACAGTAGAGGAAAAAATTTGCATTGGAATGAGGAGGAAGAGGATCCTTACTGAGAGGAATAGAAAAGAAAGTTCCTTTCTGTTCAGGACTTGTTGAGGGAGAGTTCAGAACTTATTAAAATTTTAGTTTTCCTGTGCATAAAGTTTAACTTTCATAAGAGACTGCATTTTAAAACACAAAGGTATTCTAAACAATGAAGTTCACTTATCCTAACTTATTCAGTGAGAGATCTTATATATCCCAAGACTGCTGCTCCAAAATATCAATGAAGATTCTCACAGGATTACTAAATTTCATCTTTCTTTCTATTTTCATAAAATTACTGTAAAAATACTATGTTATTTCCTACTTGGAATATATTTCACTTGTTTCACTTCAGTGTATCCAGTAGATTTTGTGAAATGCAATGCCTGGTTATAGGCTGGTTCAGTTTTGACAATCATGTTTTATCATTGTGTGGATGATTGAAATTGAAATTGAAAATAATTTCTTTCTTTTCTGCATATTTTTGAGATTAATTTAGTTCATTTAATTTAGTTCATACAGTATCAAATATTTCATGACCTTTTATATCATAATTAAGCATGTTCAGCTACAAGTCTTCTGATGTATTACTTCTTATAAATGGAGAAAAAGTGATATAAAGACTATGCACTATTTAATAACTGCTCATGAGAATAAAAATCTTTGAATTTATATTTATAAAAAACAGCTTCCTTCTTTCTTATTTACTGTTTGGTTGCTTTTCTGGCATTTTAGCTGTAAGCACACAACCAAACTTTTGATTCTTATTTGGGGTCCTAAAGGATCTCTGGATCATGGCTTCTATTTCTCTCTTCCCAGGAAGCAGAGGTACCGAATGTATCACATGTTACCTGTATATATATCAAGTGTCCACCTGTCTGTGTGGTTCACTTTCCTGTTTGGGCCAGAACATGTCAGAGGTGTGGATAACAATGCAAGCTTCCATAGCTGCTTAAGTGACTGTTCTGTTGTATTTTGCTGAAAGGACAGAGAGGCTGGAGCCAGCAACATCCATTCTTCTTGGATTTGTCTGTGAGATGCAGTTTTGAAGCTCTGTCCTGCTTACCATGAAAATCTGACTGTAAGGAAGATGAGGCTGTTTGACACAATGAATCCAAGCTTAATAATTGAATTACTGAATCTCTGTGGCATTAAGCATGTCAAGACTATGCACAAAACTGATTTATCGGTTCATCAACCCAGGAAATAAATAATAAATTGTGATTCAATCTTAATGGAGACAATGGAGGGTTCAGTTTTGAGATGAAGCAGGAGGGGCAAGTTCCAAGGAATAAGCTACATTTCTGCTGAGACAAATTAATTTATTTTCATTAACAACACTGTGTTTTGAGGCAAATGCTGCAAAAGCAAAGGAGAAAGATAGGCATGTACCCACAGGTGGAGTAGTGGTGGTCACATCTCCTTTTATTTAGTAGTAGAGCATTGTAATAGTCACAGGGTAAATCCCCTGTTCTACTAAATAATATTGGAACACAAATCCCCCACCTCTGATCACCATACCTATCAGTTTCCTTGGGTCTATGGTATCTTCAGTAAAGTATTTATTGGAGTTTACTTCAAACTATTCAGTGTTCTCATAAAACATTATCCCTACACAATGTCAATGGAGCATATGCTAAATGAAAATATCATAGAAAATACTTGGCAAGAGGAGTCATAATTGGGGGAGAGTTTTTGCCAAAGATTTCAGCAAGGTTCACAATTAGATGTTTTCAGTATTTTTCAGACAACCTGGAAGCCGGCAGAATATCCTTGTCAATGAAATTTGCAAATGATACCAACAGTCCGGACCACTTGCTCTATCTGCTCAACCTGGGTTGCTTGGTAACCTCAACCCATCTGTGTATAGCAACATACTGAATTTAAGGCTGAAGAGTACTAGCTTCAACAAGAGAAAGAGGAATTGTGCTCTAAGGGATCCTAATCTTTGAGGGAAATATTTCAGGAATCACAGCTAATAAGCAACTTCACTGAAAGAATTGATAACGTAGACCAGAGGTTGTTGCTCTGCTTGTGGTCTGACTTTGGTGAGACTGATACCAGAAGGCTGTGTTTTGGTGCCTCTGCTTTAAGAAAAATGCTGTAAAAAACATAGAGAGTCAGAAGAAATTATCACTCTGTCTTTCTTCTGTGCATTTACTTTGTAATTAGTTTTCTGGAAAAGGGTTTGTTCCCCTCAGTTGGTGTTATTAAAGTATTCTGGCTTTCTGCCAAAGCAGTAAATAATATGGTGGTTGACCTCCATAGTTTGATTATCTAGACTGGGAAGTACAGTATGACCTGAAAAAAAAGTGGTTAACCTCCTTTTACATCATCTTCTCCCTGCTTACTGTATTGTTGACTGGCAGCATAATTCCTGTAATCAAAGTAATGATGGGAGAAAAGTCTTCGATCACTATAATCAGTCCTGTTCCACTGCTGCGAGAATTTCATACAACAGATTATTTTGACTGCTGCTTTGTTTACATTAGGTACTTATATTAGTGAAAGTGGACCTATATTTAGTTGCATTTAGAGAATTATATAAAAGTTCCTGATATATTACTTATTCAGATTCTTGATATTTTCTTTTTATTTTCTTAGAAGTCGATGAATTACATTCCACATTTTTACATTTATTTATTTATTACATATATTAAGGTGATTTATTAGTCAAATTAGTCAGTCTTTTTACTGAGTAAACAGATCCGTGTGTTTTTTTCTGTGCACTGCAACATTTTAGAATTAGCAGATTTCAGTCTCTGCCGTGGAGCTTTTCCCTACTGTAGAAAGTAAGATTTTCTGCCTTTATCAGCTCTCAAGAGATAGCTCTGCATGAACTAGATATTGCATAAAGCTAACCTGAATAAAGTGAAGAAAATACCTTCTCTGAACATGCAGACGAAGCTACAGATATCAAACTTGGACTAAACACTTCTGTCAGAGGCTGTTTTCTCCAGTCACTTAAACTCTCCCAGCTCAGTGGTTTGATAGTCAGCAAATATTTACCAACAGACACATAATACTTGAATACTGCATGTTATTTAACGTAAATCCTGATATTGGTTTTAAGAAGTTCAGCAGTACATTGTTAAAAATTGATTTTTAATTTTAATTTATCTTGTTTGAAATGAAAGGATAATTTAAAATAAAAATATATATTAAAATTGAAAAAATGCACCTATTAAAAAATACAAACAGAAGTTTCAGCAAAATCCATTTTTGTATTAAAAAAGCATGTATGACTTCCTATGCAGGCTGCCTGCAGGACAATGGAGAATGAAGCAGGCAGCTCTACTTTGCATGGCTATTTGGAAACCCTTGAGGTGTCTAAGAAGTGAAATAGTGGCTTGCCTAAGGCAACAACTGTGTTAAACTTAGATGTTGATTTGTTTATTTAATAAGCATACCAAAAAGGCAAAATACTAAATGAATTATCTTAGTGAAAAATAAACAGAACTATCACCATAAAGAAAACCAATATTATTTCTTATTTAGGCAATTTAAGAACCAGATTAAATGGACACTGAGATATAAAGGCGACATACATTTTTTGCTTCAGCTTTTAAAGACAAGATAGCACCCAGGCAAATATATTTGAGTTCTGTTTGGTAGTTATATAATATGAAGAAAAAAGGAGCTAAATGTGTATATGATCTTTCTTTTTTCCTAGAAATGCACCTTAAGTCTTAGGCACTACTCCAGCTCCCTAATGTAAAATTCTGTTCAAATGAGTGTGATGGATTTACTTTCTGATATTTTTTTCTCAGATTTCTAGCAGAATTTCTGCAGTAGAAGCCAAATGGTACCAAATTCTTTGTTGTAGAAAAAGGCACAGGAAAAATCAAATGAGTGTAGAAAGACTATAAATAAAAAACATTAGCCTCTGACCCAACAATTGTCCAGAAACAAGTGCAATTATGTAGACAAATGATCACAATCTTCTTTCCCCCAGTGTGGCAATTGCTCGGCATAGAGCAACGCTGGATAGATGGATGTGCTTTTGACATCAGCAGGATGGAAAATGCCTGTCCACAGTGAGATAGAGCAGTCATTGACTGGGCTGACAGCTATAACAAATAAAGATCTTGGCTCAACAGGAGATGTTGAGCACCTGTGACACTTGTCTTTGCTAACTCAGATTTTTGCAGTTGAATGCAAGAGTGAATATGAAGGGTCACAGTCACCTGGTTGGGGGACTGGGCAGCAGAGGGGACATCTGAACGAGGGAATCAGTTTTAGGGAGCCTCTAATTAGTCAAGAAATGCCAGTGGCACTCGGCACAAAAAAAGCAAAAATTCAGATTTCAAATTGTATTCAGGGATTTCCTGTTCCCTCAAGATTTTGTGCTGGAGCAGACACTGCCTGCCTTTGCCACCTGATGCTGAACCCACAGGCAGCACCTTCACTCCCTGCAGCAGCACAGCAGCCCTCCCTTCCTCCCCAGAAACATGTCTGTGACCCCGGGCCTGACCCTGATCCCTCAAGGGGACCCTTTGATAAGTGTGTAATCCCCCTTTTGAAGGGACACTGCAGGGATGCAAGTGGAAACAGGGGGAGTTAAGTGGGCAGGTCCTCCTGGGGTGTTGGGTGCCACAGTCACTGCTCTCATCCTCGTGGATTGTTATTCCTCAAAAATCCTATGAACACAAGTCTGTCCAACTTCTGGCATCTGATGGAGGGTCCTAAGTTTAGTTAGGCCATCATCTCACACTCTTCCAGCTGACATAGAGGGGAAGTACTTGGAGGGCAAGACCTTGAGGAATTCTGGTCCTTTTATGGGTGGAGTAAGCCTTCTAACATGTCTAGTTTCTTTAGGTTGTTGGCCAAAAGCAACTGTTCTCCAGAACTGGGAGCTTTGGCTAACTGCCTAAACACAGGCAGGATCACTGTGAACTTCAGTCCTCATTCCAGTATGGGAAGAGTGGCCTCAGCTCCTTACAGTGCACAGGCAGGCTGCTGCTCTGCTCCTGCTCTCCAGCAGGCAGAGGCAGCCGAGCCTTCCAGGTCTGGGCTCTCCCAGCCTTGCTCCCATGGGCACAAATCAGGGATGCCCCAGCAGCAGCCCTTCCAGTGAGCACAGGATTCTGGGCTGAAAGGGTCTGCAGGGTCAGTGTGCCTGTCCCAGCCCTTTGGCTAACGAACAGTGCTGCAGCACTCACAACATTAAAAATAGAAGAAATCGATGTCGCTGCAGCTGGGATCCCTGGGGCTATGGAGGATGTCTGGGACACCCTGCCCACAGCAGCTCCTCATGGGGCTCTGGCAAAGGGCTGCAAACTCCTGACAGACCAAAGAATTTGGGGCAGAAAGTGAGTGTTTAGCATCTTTTTAAGCAGGAGTGCTGCTTTCAAAATATGATTCCCCTATTCTGATATGACAGAGCAGGTTCAGTCCAGATTAAGCACAGTTCAGCTAAATGCAGTCCTGTGTAACTCAACATGCACAGTATTTTTGTATTGTAGTAGCAATAACCAGTTAAAAGATAACACCTCTTATGCAGATACAGACACATTATTTGCCTGTCTTGTCAGGGTAGAAATGTGCAAAAAGAAAGAAATACATTTCATTAGGAAGGAACTAAGCCATATAATTATCCTATGAAAATTGTCTTTATTTTTCTTTCTCTCTTTTTTTTTCCCCCCTAATGTTCTTACTGTTCACTGAGATTTATATATTGAATAGAAAAGCAGAGCATCTGTCTTCTGGCCTATCAACTTCATCAGGCTTGGGGAGTAGAGAGGGAAAAAAAGAAAAGAAAATACGTGAGTGTAATAGTGCAAATTATTTTATGCTGCCATATGGACTTCAATTGATTTAAAAAAAAAAAGGAGATCTCCATTTCAATGCTATTTGTTTTATAATAGAAACTTTCCTTTTCTTCATCCTTCTTACAGAAGGGTCTTATTCATTGTATTCAATCCTAGCTGAAAGGTCACTGTTGTCCTACGAGAGAGACCTTCCTCCCTTCCCTGTCACTCCTGGATGTTGTGAATAGGGCTCTGTTTCTCTGAGGCTGAGATCCATCAGTGGGAAGGTGCACTGGGAGCAGCTGAGTATTGCCCTCCACTCCTGGAGGTCAAGTGTGTCACCCCTGGGTGCTGCAGAAATTGTGGGAAGAGCAGGATGGGCAACCTCACCAGTCCTACTGGCTCTGACCCTACAGCACACAGCATCCTGACCACCCTTCCACTGCACTATGCCATTAATTTAAATTAATTCAGTCTCTGTGATAAATAGCTCCCTAGATAGGTAATCTTTAGTTTTATATTAAATTTCTTAGTCTAGGCATTTAACATTTGTATTTGTATATACATTTTTCTTTGTGTAATCCTGACTTTGACAAGGCATTGATGAAGTAACACATCTTGCAACACGAAGCAGCCAAAGGGTTACTCCTTCCAACCAAATTCTGACATTTCTAATCACAGTAATTACATTTCATTTTGGTTTTGTCTTATGGTATTCAGTAGGAGTTCTTATGGAGTGAAACTCAAGTCTATGTGAATAATTTTCTGGGCTTTTTTTATGTGCTATTGGGGATGCTGTTGCCATTCCAGCTTGTGCTGTGAAGAAATAAAAGACTAATTAACCAGTATGAAATAGAAACAGGACTCTGCTTGGTGATTTCATTGGTTTGTGTTCAGAGACCTTTGGCTGCATTGGATGGTTTGAGTCAGAGTAGAAAAGAAGAGCAGCAAGCCCAACACTAGAGGAAGATTGGAGCTCTAGGAGGAAAGTAGAGTCTCAGACCCCCTGGCATACATGTTTATGGAGAGAGGGTCTGTTCTGCAAGAAATGGCTGTGAGGGCATAAAGGGACTTATTTCTGCTTGTATTTTCATATTTCCTAAATTAAACTGTGCCTATGTGCCTTTACAAGCATCCCTCTCTCTCTTCACTTGCTTATAAAAACTCAGACCAGCTCCAGGTTCTTGCTATTAATAGGAAGCAGTAAAGATATTTGAAGAAAAAAAACAAGAAGGACTTATTACCTGCAGGTAAAAGCTCAGAGGGAATAGGATATAAACAGCACATAAAAAATCTTTGGAGAGTCTACCTGCTAGTGCTTGGCATGCTTTTACTCAGTGTCTGTAAAAGGAGATTTGGGGTAAAGATGAAACCACTCAAGAGACAGAGCAGAGGGTGCACATGTAACATCAGGGAACTCCTGTCAAAATTAGAAGAGTTTCTGAGGAAAAAGGAAAAGAATAGATAAATACTGTTTTGCAAAACAGCTTCATCAGTTTAATTGTAGCCTTTCAAAACATCTAACCTCAAATAGACAAGGAGCCTCAGAGGTTTCAGACTGATGATTTGAAAGTATGATGAGGTTGCAAACCATCTGTTAATTTTGGCTTAACTGTAGTCTTTTTTATCCTAATTATTGGTAATATTTTCCATGTATTGCCACAGAAAAGGACAGACTAGAGGCTCCTAAAACGTGACTCTTGTAAGGCAGTGAGAGTGCACATATCAAAATGACCAGAAAGGGACTAGATCAGTCCCCAGCAAATTGAGAATGTGTATTCACTATGCTTGTAATAATGATAGTGGGCTTTATAAAATTACATTTAAGCAATTGTTATTTCAGTCTTATGGAGCAAAGAGTGCAATCACTGAGATTTAACTTTTAAATAGTGGATTTAATTGACACTGCTTGAAGAATATTCACAGCACTTCAATAGTTGGTATTGTCTCTCCCCTTATCTTACATGATTGTTTTAATTTAAACTAGCTTCCTGCTTTGTGCATAGAATTATTGACGAAAATATGTCTTCCTTCAGCAAATGATTAGCTAAATCACCCTTTTATTTATAAGCAGCACTGTGTCCCTGTGCCCTAAATCTTGCTAGTTGGAAGAGTGGGAGGGGAAGCAATTTAATTAAGTTAACTTTATTGACACTCTGGAGCTGTTGTTTAATAGCATGGCTCCTTGGAGTGTAGTGCAGGTAAATTGAATGAATGCCATAGAATATCACTTCCCTGCATTGCATATTTCAAACCTCTGCCAGGCAGTTTGGGATGAGCAGCCAATCAGGAAAAAGGTTTTTCCAGGCTTGCTGGTGTGGCTGGCATTTCCCGTTATGCTCCGAACGAGGAGCCGAGTGTTCCCCGTGAGTTCCTCTGAGCATATTGAGAGGGATAACTCTGGGACTGTGTGTTGGACTCAGCTGCTGCATTTGGAAGGCAACTTTGTGGAATGGCTCTTCAGCCATATATTCAAAAATGCCTTTTTATGAAGGAGGGAAACTAGCATGTGAGTCTGAATGAAAATGCTGTGAGTAAACTATTTAATATTAAAACCACAATACACTCATTCTGCATGAGAAATCAGACTCTAGAAGGATAAGAGATATTTTCTGGAGCTGTGTTTTTCATTAAATACTTGGGAAAAAAAAAGAAAAATTACAAAACTTCTTTGTTTAACAGTTTCTTGAAAAAAACAAGCTGCAAAGGCTTCCACTATGTATACTCATATACAGTTGTGCCTGGTACGATTTCAGTTACTGTTTCTGTTGTTAAAATCTTTGTCCTAATGTCTTATTGGTATGTAAAATGAATACACATGCTCCTCTGCAGCTGACTGGAACACATATTCTTTTCTGCACTGTTCTTCAACACTGCCCACTGAATGATAAAAGACAGTATCTCAGTCTGTTGCACCTGTACTTTCAATCACTTCTTTTAAAAGTCAAGCCAGATATTTAGTTCTGCAATGTCACAGCAACTAACTACTGCTTTTAACCCTTAAAGAGTTTAATTTCCCTTGATTAAGTCTGAGACCCAAAGACCCAGTTTTAGAGTTTTGCTTGAAGAATTAAATGCAGCCACTCAGCTAGTTAATGTTTCACTCTGGAAAATAAAAAAAGGTAGAACTTTAATTACAATTCATACTTTTCTCATATTCATTCAATTCAATGTTTGAAATGGTTTTTGTGTAATTTTTTATCCAGAAACAGTTTTTTCTTTACTTCAAAAGCTGTTTTTAATTGTAAATGCCTGTGAGATTGCAGAGCTGGGTTGTAGGGAAGGGCCACTGTTCTTTCTGATGTGGACCAGAGTAGTTTAGAGACACAGGCAAGTTTCAAGCATATAAATCCTTCTTTAGGTCAGACTTGTGCACCTTCTAACAATCACATTTAAAGAGCTGCAGTGATTTTTGCCCCTATGGCAGGCTGATGATGAGACTGACTGTCCTTTAGAATGTCATTTCTCATGGCACGCAGGCACTTTTGGGGGTGGATGGCCCTTGGGGCAATCATTTTCAGTTCCTCTCCTGACCTTTATGCCCTAATATGCCATGGATACCCTCAGAAGTGCTGCCAGGTGCTTTTAATATAGAAACCCAAGCTGTGGTGCAGCCTAGTGAATCTCCAGGCACTCAGAATCTGCTCTGAGCTCTGGCCCATGATGTGAAGTCCAGAAGGTTAAACTGCTTTTAATTCAAATTTAGATTAACATGGCTTTTGACTAGCACTGCATGTTTGTGTGTTTGTAGAAAATGATTATGTCTTGTCTTAATGAGTAACCCTCAGCAATTCACTAGCTGATATTCTTCAGTGCTCTATTACTTTACTTTCATTAAACATGTGCTTTGGCAGCCATTGCTTGAAGTCCATATTCCATATTTGTGCAGAAAACTGCAGTTTCTATGCTAATGATTGTTTCTGAAATGAAAATATTCTGAAAGCCTTATTGTGCATCTAATAGAATGAGAAGAAAACATATTTCCATGATGCCATCCCACAGTTCCTTCCAAGTGCAACAGACAAATCACAGTGAATCATAAGTGACTGTTTTCCTGCATAAGAATGAATATTGTATTTTTAGATGAAGTTCTTTAAAGGTATTAAAATATAAATACATTATAAATACCTTCATTTTAGTCTTATTTGATTACAGTTTTAAAGGACTATTAAATCAAGATTTCTAATATTATTTATTTAGTATGATTAATTTTTAACTTTAAATTATTTAATGTATGTGTATATTAGTACTAATATAAATTAATATCTGCTAATTGATGGTTCTGGTTGGAGCACAGGTCTCATGCTTGACACTATTTTAGATTTCTATGAGTATAGTTTTTGGTGGGAAAAATTCAGCTTAAGCATCTCTCACCCCTCTCCACAGCCTTCCACTTATCTCTGCCCCTTTCCTTCCCATTGTGTTGGCATAGTTTTTTATAGGACTGAACTCTGAACTGATTTAGTAACCTTGGAAGATCACTCATGTCCTTTCTTTTTCTCAAGATCCTTTATAAGGCAGAGCAATGTGCTCATCTGGTTTGCAGTGTAGCCTCCAAATCATTGCTCCAGTGCAACTGAACCAGCATCATGGGGAAGTGCAGGCCAGGGAAAAGTGCCCATCAAACCATCATTGTATTTTAAGACATGCTATTTGCTTGATGCTTTTGCCTGTAAACTCTACACAGACACACTTAAGTAATAGTAATGGTGTTTTTTCTGAACTAAATCTTTGCTGAAAATTTTTGCCAGTACAGAAACAACATTTAGGGTTAGATTTAATTTATAAAATTTGAAGGTTTTTACAAGTTTGGAGATTTTTAATGCCAAAACTAAGGAAAAGCTTATGTCAGTGCACTTATACCGCAGATAAGTGTCGTTTGTTTGTCTTAGAATTGGATACGAGACATTTATACTTTCCATACTTAAAAGAGCTTGATGATTTACTAGCTGGTTTTGAGTTTGTTTGGTTTTTTCAAGTACAGTGTACATGAAGTGGATAGAAGTAACATCCTGTAACTTTTTCCCCCCAGATACTAAGAGGAGTTTTTCCTGTGGCTGGTCTTTCTCACACCTAAGAGACACTGAGGCAGAAGTTTTACAGCTGCAGAGGGATGGCATCTTCTATGCTCCAGCTGTTCTGCCTAAAGACATTCCTGCTTTCCTCTGTCACTGCACCCAGCAGCTGGCAGTGCTGCCCCTCTGGTTTTGCTAGTGGAGTGGCTTGCATGACTGCTCCTTAGCCTGAAACCTGCTAACTCAGCCAAGGCAGTTCAGATCCACAGTTCACACTGCTTAAAATAAACTGGCTCATTTTGCCTCGAGCATTTTAGAGAGCGTTCATGCAAACCCCTCTGTTGGCACAGCTGTGGGGCAGGGTGTGAAAACCAGGGAGAAGTAATGCTGTCAAACCTGTGATAAGTTTGCTATTTCCTAAGTTTGAACCACTTTAAACACAAGAGAAGGTGACAGAAGTGGCTGTAGCTTGGTTGTGTCCAGCAGACTTGCATTCAGGCATGATGCTGAGCATGCAGCTATAGTAAACCCATATGCAAATACTTTGTTCACACTGATATTTAAACATTCATTCTCTGTTTCCTCCCTTCTTAAGACTAGAGCTAGCTTATGCCTTCATTTTGAGGTTGTTTTTCTTTACTTCCCATTAATTGATTGTTCATTTATTTAAGTAAGTAAAGATCAATGATGATGCATTGAACCGTTGCTACTCAGGAGACAAAGCTTTGATTTAGACTACAACGTCATCTCTAAGTCCAGTAACCAGTTAGAAACATAAGAGTTGATTACGAGGGGCTCTCAGGAGCTCATAGAGCTTAACCTGGCAGCAGACAGCTAATGCTCCATAATCCCAGCTATGGAAAGGCCTAAGGAGGTAGAAGAGTTCAGTTTGGTAATTCACTAGGAAATTCCTGATTATTCCTCCAGAAAAAAAATTAAGTATATGGAGAAGATAACATGACTGGCCACCTCAGGAGGAACCCAGAGGCTGAACCGGATTGATTAGTCTCTTTGACCTCAGACAGAAGGCTGTTGTTGCAACATCTTAGTGGATTGTCTGCCTTATTGTGTATTACCATGAAAGGATGACAGCACCAGTGTCACAGCAAGAAGATCCTTTCTCTGCTACAAGGTGTATCATCAACAAAACTGCAGTTTAAATTTTCTACCAGAAGAGGACAATAACCTTTATGAGTAGAATTAACAGAAGAAGCAGGAGACAAAATGTAGTTTCTCACCTTCAAAGTCACATATGAGAATTAATTAAACCCACTGGGTTTTGATCTTAAATAAGGGAGGTTAAATAAAATCTTGAGAGGAACTTTGTTCCCTTGCATGCATAAATGCAGTGTAGCATTTCAAAAACCCTGTCCTCTGGGGAGAAGAAAGCATCACAGGAAAGAAGCCTTGTTATTAAAAAACCCAGCAAGTCTGAGGGGAAGTCCGTAGTACACTGGCAGTGGAGGTATTCTGATTCAAGAAACTACTTCAAAAGCACAGCTGTCAAGTCAGACATGGCATTATAAAGACTTTTATTGAAGCACAGAAGGCTGGCAATAACCAACATAATAATTTCTGCCAGAAAATAGGAATTAAATAGTCATTTCAGTATTTTATTTTATGATCATCATTAACTGTCTTCTGCACCCAGGTTATTAGATATCCCTTAGCTGTCTTCTGCATCCACAGAATCACAGAATCAATTAGGTTGGAAAAGACCTCTGAGATCATCAAGTTCAGTCTTTGAACACCACCATGTCGACTAGGCCAAGGCACTGAGTTCTGCATCCAATCTTTCCTTTCAGGGACACTGACTCCACCACTCTTCAGGCAGTACATTCCAATCATTAATCACCCTCTCTGTGAAGAAAGGTTAATTGGACATGAAGAGAGCTGCTGGGCTGTTCTTAAAACCTATCATGTTCTTTGGCCTTGAGGAGAGGCTGAGAGAATGAGTTGGGGGAAGAAACTCATATTCAGATGGCCTAATTTCCATGTAAATTCCTGTGTCAGATGTTACCTAAAGTTTTAAAGTCAATTAAGAGGAAAGAATTAGACACAGAAACTAGTGTTCTTATATAGGACCTGTGATGATGGATATAGCTGATACATAAAGAATATCTAAATGCAGGTAAGCATCACTCAGTCACCTTCCTCTTGGACTAGTTTATTTATGGAAGACATGGGAAATGTAGGAATATCAGTGGTGCCACTTTAGCATAACAAATTCATAACTTTATTTGTGTTCTAGGTTATCAGTCACAGACTGTCATGGTGCTCTGACTGAAAACACAAAGTATCTTGTTAATCTGTGTGTGCTAATAATAGACTTTCTGTGTTGCAGAATAGGAATATCATCTTGAATAATTCTGCTCTCGTAACATGTATAATTTCCACTCTAAGTAGCTCCTCGGTCTTTTAGGAATAATTCTTAATATCTTTAAAGACACATGTTATAACTGATGTTTGGGAATTCAAATTACTTATTGAAAAAAGAGTCCACTGAAATACCTAGCCATAACTACTTGATACATTTCCATGTGGAGTGGATGTAATCGCCATAATTCTAGTTAAGTAAGAGGTTGCCTACATACTGGTCTATTTAATGGGTTTTACATCTAAGAATAATCAAAAAGAAAAATCTAATGTTCTATCTCTAGATTTTCTGCTTTTTATTTCAGATTCTACTCTATGGCTCCATTGTGGTAGAAAAGAGATGCTTTTATACCTGTGATATAATTGCATTCTGAAGCCCCAGGCCTTGCCCAGGAGAACTAGTTCTGATGAGTAGCTTCAATAATTTAAAAGCAAATCTAGCAGTGGCAGAGGAGAGGGAAAAAACACTTTTTGTGAATTTTGACCCCACATCCGCATCCAGCAGTCTGGAAAAGTTTCAGGGATGAACAAGACCCACTTTTTACCATGGAGCTGCAGTCATGCGTGTCACTTACAGTGACACTTTTGTGTTCTTGGCTAGAATAGTTCTGTAGATTATGGTACAATCAAAAGAGTGGTGGCCCTTTGCTTCTGGGGCACCTGCTGAACATGCATTACTGTACACTGTGTTTAGATCCTATTTAATCATAAAATAAAAGAACATGCTGGGTTGAATGGTATCCATCAAGATCATCAAGTCCCACTCCTGGCCCTACACAGGGCACCCTAAGAATCCCACCACGTGTGATTCTCACATGGCAAATATTTTCCCTGCATGAAATACTGGAAAATAATAAAAGCTGCTGGTTTTCATCCTTGTGTATATGCTCCATGTAAAGGAACAGCCTAAATAGGAGTCTTGATGGGATTAAAAGGAGAACCAGGGAATGACTGGCAGTGTTATGTAGAAGTAGCATAGCAGAGACTATGGGAAGAGAGAAGATGAACAGGAGGGAAGGCAACTATATGACCAGCAAAGAGAAGAAAAGAGAACAGACTGGGAGAAGGGAAATGTGCAATGATGGAAGGGCCAGAAAACTGTTAATGGAAAAATGAGAACAAAGCAGAAAGAGAGATGGCACATTTTGTGATTTAATGTAAGGCCTAATGTGCCAGGTACTCAGAAGATTTTTTAATCTAAATAAGGCAACTGAGTCATCTTCTTAACCTGGATTCTCTAAGCGTTCCCTTATGACCAGATGAATGTATATGTCATCTCATAATGTGATTATGACAGAAGATGCAAGCAAAGCAGGTTTGAACCCAATATCTGTAGCATATAGACACAGCTCTTAGGAAAGTTTGGAACTGATGGAAAGTCAGTGAACATACCCAACTTTTAAAGCAGAATGCTTGGGAAAGCTGCTTTTTTGTTTTAAAGTCACACACACACACACACACACACACACACACACACACACACACAGCCCCTTTCACTTTCCCACTCAAAGAGGGAGAATTGATAGCTTAGTCCTTTGGGTTTAGTCACATTTCAGCTCAAGGAGCTATGCAGATCTCAATCCTGTAATATTTTTTTTAGCCATAAAAGATACTTTGCCTACTCACCTTATAAGCAGCCAGGTGCAGCACAGATGTTATTCAGTCAATTTTTCTATAGAAAAAAAATCATAAATTCCTGCCATTGAACAAAAAGAACTTAAGGCAACATCCATTTACTTGTGTTCATTTAACATGGCTTTATAAGACACTGTACAATATTGCAGCTTGTTGCTCCTCAATAACATTTCATATCTCATTTATGTTGTAGGGGTGAATTTGATTTCTCTGCTACCCTCCCCCTGCACCCATGTGTGACATTTAACTGCATTGCTTTGGCCAAAATTACCAGAGTAATTTCTGTAATACAGTCCTTAATGACACTCTCAGATTTAAGGTGAGATTGTTTCTAAAAATACTTTTATATAACTTGAAGAAGAAAATGTTATAGAAACTGAAATTTTGACTATGTTTCCTACAGGTTTCCTTACTTTAGTGCATACATGTTGCACTGTTTGGTTTTCATGCAAAAAATATTGTGAGAAGTATAGGCACAGATTAGTTCAAATCATTTTATTCATCAGCTATGTGTGGAAACACAGGATACTGAGAGAGCCATCAGTAGGCTAAGAGATTATTTAAAGTGAAACTGCCAAATTCTCAAGTGCCACTTCAGTATGTTAGTGGATTAGTGTTTAATCGTTACTTTAAAATGTGTTGCAGATTCCAAAGTGGTCTGCTTTACAAGGGGAGCATTTTGAAAAACTAAAAATGTGAGAGCTAGACAAGAACGCTGCCTAGATGCTGTACAGGTTGTAGGACAATTCAGAATCTGAAATGAGGGCTGGTTCCCTCCCTTTTGTGACCAATAAGGCTTGTGTGCCTGTGGGATGTAACAATATGTAGTGAACGATAATGTCTGAGAAACTAAAGTAACAAATTCATGGCTATTGTGATTTTAAAGTCCATTGATCTTTCTCCCTGCCCGAGATGGGGATGGCAATGTGAGCTATTATCAATGTAACATTTACTGGAAAAAGGCAGTGCTAGGGGAAGTTAAAATTAGAGCCGTCTTCAGTTTTTGCAATATTAAAATATAGGTGATGAATCACAGTCAGTGCAGATAAAGCCCTTACCTTCATAATGCTGATGTAGGATGGGAGCAAACACTCTCCATTCAAATATCCTGTTGGATGCCCGTATCCTATCCGACAGGCAGTAATCAGGGCAAAGCACTACTGAAATTAATTCCTATAATACTGAGGGGTTTAATGAAAATCCTGATGACAAATTGCCTTTGTTGCTCTGTTCACAGTTTTCTCTCTTGTATCCTAGGTTAATTACAGGGCATTTTAAGAGAAGCTTTTTGAGCACACTATACATGTTGAAGGAAAAGTAAAATGCTGTCAGTCTCTGGAACTTGCCCAGACTCTCACAAACACATATGAATTTAATTCCTGTAGTATTTTAATCTGAGGGTTCATCATTTATATTTTTACCTGTCAAACACTCAGCTTCTCTTAGCATAACAGGTGAGAACAAAAAACCAGTATTTTCCCTCTTGCTTGTCTTTTGTAAATAAAATGAAAGAAGCAGTAATGGCACATCTCACAGCCTCATTAAAGACTAAAACCCATGATTACAGAATGTTTAAATTAGGCACTGCTGTGAGTTGCAAAGCAGACAAGACAAAGTTGCTGAGAAGTGAAACAGAAGTTGATAGGCAGTGAGCAAAATTCATGGGATGCTGAGTTGAGACGGGCTCTTTGTTATCTCTCTTGATTTTATTTTCCAGCCATATTGTTAGACTTAGTAATGGATTATTATTTACCAATTAGTGTTTAAAATTACAAATAATCTAAATTATTTATAGTCAATAAGCATCAAGCATCTCTAATCCATTACTTTTCATTTCACCCTAGTGAATGAACACAATTAAGTGACTATGGCTGCTTGTAAAAGTTCAGTTGCATCTAAATTGACTTTGGTAGAGAAAAAAGTTTCATTTAATTTTTTTTTACCTTTTTTTTTTTGAGAATCTTTTGTCTGAAATGAACAAGTACTTTGAGCAAAAGCTCAGAGTTTTCAGAATGATAACAACAAATGAAAATAGAAGGTTCAACAGCTCATTCTGGGAACTGTTCAGCAGGGTAGCCATGGGAGACTCTCTGGAAGGGGAAGAGGATGGGGAAGGGCAAGGGCAAGAGAATGGGGAAAGGGAAGGGGAAAGGGAAAGGGAAAGGGAAGGAAAACCCAAGAGGGTGCTGCTCTCTGAGGATAGCCTTCCCTCACCTGGGCCCAGCCCAGCCCACAGCCCACGCATGCACACAGGCACAACACAGGCAGGGAGCTCCAGCTTCTCTCCTGCACAACACAGGCAGAGGAGGCCAAAGAGGGCTACTTAGGAGCAGAGCATTGCCTGTCATGTAGGCAGAAAATTAGGGAAGTCAGAACTCAACTGGACTTGAAATTAGTGAGGAATGGAAATGGCAGCAAGGAGAATTTCTAGAAGTAGAATCAAAATGACATCTAAGGAAGATGAGGGGCTACAAAGCAAGCCAGAAGACTTTAAGCACACAGAAAAGGCTGAGCAACTCAGCATCTTCTCCTTGGTCTTTCATGGCCAGTTCTGTCCCCATATCTCACAGGCAGAATCTGGGAATATCGCATCAGTGACCAAGTAAGCAAACTGGACACACACAAGTCCATGGGACAAGAGAGAATGTATCCAAAGATGTGGAGAGAAGTAGCTAAGGTCATTGCAAGGATTACATTGTATCTTCTTCAAAAGGTCCCTAGGAATCCGGAGAGGATCCTGAGGGCTGGCAAGTGTTACGTGTACATAGGCATGAAGGTAGATCTGGGGAACTATTTGTTGATAGAGCTCCCTTCAGTTTCCACAAGGATTTTGGAGAAAACCCTTGTGAAAACCATGTGCAGTCATATGGAGGACAAGAAGGCGATTGGGAACGGCATGGATTCACAAATGTCAAATTGTGGCTGAACAGTCTGAGTGCTTGCTCTGAAGAGATGATTGGCATGATGGATACAAGAGGTTATTTACCTTGGCTTCTGCAAGGCCTGTACATGGTATTTCTTCAGCCAAATTGGTGAGACACGGACTTGAGCAGTGGACATGGTGAACGCTCTATTGGCCATATCATGAGGCTCCAAGGGTTGTGATCAGCTGTAAAAAGTCCAACTGATGAGCAATTTCTAGTAACACCTATAAGGAATCAGCAGTAGTGATGACATTCATGCCTTCACTGCAAATGTGGCCAGTGGGATGAAATAAAGCCCTCAGCAAGTTCACAGATGATACCTGATTAGGGGAGCAATCAATGTGCCAATTAATGTGCAGGGCTATCATTCAGAGCATTCTCAACAAGCTGGAGTATAAATCTGGCAGAAACTTTTTTAAGTTCAGCATAGGCCAATGCAAATTCCTGATCATGCAGCAGGACAGGCTGAGCACCAACTGGCTCCAGAGCAGCGCTGCATAAAAAGTCCTGGGTGTCCCAGCAGACAAAAAAACTCCAATGTGAATCAGCAGTGCATCCTGAAGGTCAACACTATCCTGGGCTGTACCAGCAAGAGTGTAGCCAGAAAACTGAGAAAAGTGATTCCTTGCCTCCTGCTTGGCACTAGTAAGACCCTACCTGGAGGTCTGTGTTCTGTTTTGGATTCCCCTGTACAAGGTGGACATGGACATACTGGAATGTATGGAGGACCAGGTGGCTGGAGCACATGATATACACGGAGAAGCTGACAGAAAAAGGTTCTTCTGGCTGAAGGTGAGAATAAAGGGAGAATGTAATTGTTTTCACTTACCTATTGGCAATGTACAGCTAAGATGAAGTCAGGCATTTCTAGGCAGTGCACCACAATAAGACTAGAGGCAGTAGCCCCACGTCACAACATAGGAAATTTTGTCTAAATATCAGAAAAATATTCCCTTTCTTGTGTGTGTATGTGTGCGTATATATGTGTATGAAATACTGGCATAGGTATGAAGACACTCTGTGGCTTTTCCATGCTTGGAGATTGGATGAAGCTCTCTATGCAAACTCCTGAGCAACCTTTGAACTCAGATGTAACCACAAAGCTGATCTTGTTTGGGTAGGCCCAGATGAGCTCCAAAGCCATCTCCCAACCTGCTATTTCCAACAGAATTTGGTTTTGCTTACTTAAATGGCTGCTTTGATGATTTAAACAATATTCCTGGGATACTTTGTATTTTGAAGAAAAAGAATAGTGAAAATGCAGATGATTATTGTTATCAAAAGGTACGTCATTGCTGCTAGGAAATATTGTAGGAGTGATCATGTACACCAGGATGCCAGAATAGATTGTGGGGTTTTTATTAAACAGAACAAAAAAAGTCAATTATCCCAACCTATTTATTGTTCCTCACACAGACACCATCCCTTACCACTAATCATCTTACTTATCTGTACATCTCTGTTTATATGTTTTCTACTTCAGCTGAATCCCTTGGGGCTTAGAAGATAAGATGTATTTTCTTTTGACCTTATAATCTCTCTTCCATTTCGTTTTCCTAATAATTCATAATATTCCTTTTACATTAGGCTGGTGTTTTTATAGAACATTACAAGGATTCACTAGTTGAAGTAGCCATGTTTCAGATTTGTAGCAGCTCACTTACAGTTCATCACTGGGTATGTATAGTTAGGACTCTTTGGTTTTTTTGTTCCAAATTGAACATTTATCAGCATTACTCTTGGTACACACTTTTATCAGCAATCACAAAGAATTGAGATTATTCTGCAGTTTTTCAGACATCTTTGGCTTTTACTATATTAAATAATCTAGTATGATTTAATCTCACCTCATTATTCAGCCTTAACCAAATCACTGAGGACTATGCTGAACAGTGCATTTCCCTACACTGACCTACTAGAAATCTCTGAATTATGAAGAATGAAAACTGAATATTCTGCTCTGTGTTTCCTGCTGTCTAACCAGTAAGGGAGTTGTGCCCTGTGAAGAAAATTTCAGCCTGGGAACCTCCAAAGTCTATTCCATAGTGTTCTTTATACCTATGTAAAGAATTATTTTCACTTTGCTGAGGTAGAGTCTGATCTTATTTGTGTTCCCCTTTTACATCCAAGTTACTTATCAGCTCTACAGATGTTCTGACAGACTTCCTGTTTTGTATGTGCTTAAAAAATATTTTAATATTAGCTTTATGCCTTTGGAAACTTGCTCTTCAAAGTAATTTTTTGACTGAACTTACTAAATTCAACTTTCCAGGGTTGATAATATTTTGCATTTTTCTGGTTGGGAAACTTCCACTTTCAGAAGAACTTCTAATAATCACCATTACTGTGCTGTGTATTGAAATGGTGTAGAAAAAATGAGAACTCTCGGGAGTTTCTTTCCACATTTCCTTCCTTTCCCTCCAAAATGACCTGACACTACTAAAAGAGGGTAGATGCAGATTAGACATAAGCAAAAAATTCTCTCCTGTCAGGGTGGGGAGGCACTTAAACAGGTTGCCCAGAGAAGCTGTGGATGCTCCATCCATGGACATGTTCAACGACAGGTTGGATCAAGCTATGAGCAACCCAGTTTAGTGAAAGGCAGCCCAGCCCGCAGCAGGAGGTTTGGTACCAGATCATCTTTAAGAACCATTCTATTATTCTATGATTTTATGTAGTTAAAGTTATCAAATTATTACTGTTCTTTTTCTGAATTGCTTTCTCTCTCTAGTGCCTCCTCAGAAAAGGCCCTAAAACATGCAGGGAACTAGCATAAAATTCAAACCATGAGAAAAAAAAGAGAAAAAATTTGCAAAAAATGAATAGAAAAAGGATCAGAATGAAGAAAGAATAAATTGGGAAAACTTATACAGATAAATTAAAAAATTATCATACCAAAATAATCCCTTCTGAAATACTAACAATTTTAGTGCAGCTTGCTCTACAGTTCAGTGAGATAAGTCCTATAAATATTCTGAAACTATGAAATTGTGTGTTTTCTAAAAATTATACCCACATATAAATAGAAGTGTATAGACGGATATATGCATGTGTGTATGCATGTTTTGCCTCAGAAATGAGGAAGACTGAGACAACAAAGTTTCCACATGCTTTGATGGGATTTGAATAGTGAGCAGAACCTCCAAAAAGGAAGCAACTTTCATCCTTGAGCAGATTCTAAACAGTGGGCTCTGTCTCCTGCAAACAGATGTGTACAGATGTGATATTCTGGCGATGGCCCAGCACTGCACACTTGCAGAAGAAGCCAAGGATGGCACCAGATTATTTCAGTGCCTTTGTAGGACTGAGTCCTGTGAGCTTTTGCTCATGAGCTACTCCAGGAGAGTAGCTGACTCCTCCCTGAGGCAGCTGCTCTGCACAAAAATGGTGAGTCTGTTTAGAGTTATAACTCTAAGGTAAGGCCTTCCAGCAATGTATTGACAACTTTAATATTTCTTCAGATTTGCAGGGAGAAGATATCTTACCTTTTAGAAATGAGCAATTATCAAACTTTAGAAATGCACCTACCACCCCTTAAAGGGAAGTAATACAAAACCATGTATTATTCTATGTATAAATAACATATACTCCAGGAGTTCTGCTGGATCCTGAGCTCTTATTTGAAGTTGCAGCTGCAGTTGTAAGCATTTTTTTTTAACTAGGCTTGACAATGAGACTTTTAATTTATATCTCTGAGGGCAGATCTAGGTCCTCCAAGTGATTGAAACCAAGGTAAATGACAGCACTGGTTGGTTCTGTCTTGCACTTCTTGAGAACCCACAGCAAAGGACAAGGGAATAAGCAGCTGGAGCCATCAGCACCAGCACCTGGGCTGCAATCACTCCGTAAACCACGTGTTTTATTGCATGCAACAGCTTTGAGTGTGTTTCCCAATTGGGCTCAAGATGTAAAATTTAACTTGTAAAGCCTCCTGGGGCTTGAGCTGTAGCAACTTGAAGGCCTCTGCAAGGTTAGCAACTTTTTTGCACTGAGCGCTGGAGAAACCCTTATTTCAGGCAGCTAGGATCCTTACCCAGAAGCACTCATTATCTCTGAGGTGTTTTACACATCGCTGAAGGCCTTCATGTAGCCTCAATAAAAGCTCTCTGAGCATTCACTCTTTCTGATTTCCCTGTCTCCTCATCAATGAATGCTCAAGGGTGTAGTTCTCTCCTTTACCCCTATAAAGGGAGACAATTCCTCCAGGAGGCAAAGCAAGGTGGTTCACAGACAGGAAAGGAAAGCCTCAGAGTATGAAGAAGAGAGATACAAAGACCGAAGTAAGTTTGAGAAAAGTTGCCTATTCTCACTCTAAGGAGAATGGCAATATACAGGAAATAAGAACACTGCAAAAGTGGAGAAAACAAATATTGAAAGAAACCTCATCACAGTTAGATGATCACAGAAAAGTGACTGAAACAAGAAGAAGAATATAACAGGAGACACAACACAGTACACAGCAAAACAAGGTGATGGAAGTTAGAAAAGAAAATTAAAAAAAAACAAATATTTAAGAGACAAATTTAGGTTTTGTGTTTTTTAAAAAAAGTTCAATGGAAAATGTACACATGGAATGGTGTATATATATATAGCCATTTTTCTCCCATAGTGCTGTAATGCCACAGAATATAAATGGGCTGTGCTAATAGTAGCTCTGTGAGGTAGGACAAGGTTATTATTTTATGTTCTTGGAGCTAAACACTGAAAGACAAAGTGAGTCTCAAGATGGCAGAGTGGAAATCTGCAGGTGGAGAAGGGGTCTGAATTTGCTGGGCATCACTGAATTATTCTCCCTTAGAAAAGTTTCATATATTAAAAAAAAATAAAATGGAATTAAAATATGGGGTTTGATGTAAAAATACACTATGGTATAGCAAAGTATGATTTTATGTTGAACAAAATTATCATTCTAACTTTTTTTCCTGTTGTTACTACTCTACTGGGCAACAACAGTATAATCTGTCAGAAACACTGCAGCAAATATACCTCCATAAGTATTTAATAACTCCAGCCTGAAACAATAATATTTACTGATATTTGAGTGTTATCACCATTATTGATGCAACACATGCTCCAATGGTCCTGTAAAAGGAACAACTGCCAATATACATTTCAAAGCTGTTTCTGATTTTACATCTATCATTTACTCTACAGCTCTCTACAGTAGTTTCCTGATCAAACTAGTCATGCTCTACCCTGAGACACTGATAACTCATGTTGCACCAGCATATTGAAATATCTCACAGCAGCTTTTTCATCAAGAATTTCACTGCAATTTCACTTTCACAAGGAACTTATAGAGCACAATACAGACAGCATATTAAAAATATTCTTGATCATTAAAGATGAACTCTTTGCTTTTTTGAGCATGATTTTGTCCTGACGACTCTGTAGATGGAATTAAGACTGACACAAGGTGGATTTCATACGTTTAAGGTCAAGGCCCCTGACTCTCAGAAGCATTATGACACCATGGAACATAAATTTTGCTGAGTCTTCTGAGAATGCAGAAGAAGCCAAGCTAAATTGAGTCTTCAACTTTCAGCAGCAAACTGGACTGGCTGTGAGCAAAAGCAAAACAGAAATCATCTAAGGTGGCAGGCTCCTGGAAAGACAAAGCACACATCCCTTAACATCTGTCCACCCTAATTTTGTTCATATTAGGACAGGGAAAAACAGGTTGTCTGAAAGTGCTGCTGTCCCTAAAGTAGGAGTGGGAACTACTGGTAGAATGCCCAGTGCCAGCAGCTGTGATAGCTGCCTGCTATCAGTCCCTGGAGGCAGCCAGATTAACAGCATGGATCCTCTAGATCTCCCCATTGCAATTTCCCATTTTTCTGTAGCAGGCAGGGCTGGCCCTGTCCCATCTGTTATTTTAGGAGGATTGACTGTCAGTTTTGTCTGAGCCGTTCAAAAGTCTTGTGCTGATTTCAGAATAAAAGGCATGCAAAGTGCTTGCAGTGAGGGATATTTTAAATGAGGAATAATCATGGCATTACTTATTTTTAGAAATTCAGGGAGCGTCTTTGGTCTGAATGTAGTATGTAGCATGCTACTCATTCCAAAATGCAGATGACCTTATCAGTGTTTGATTCTCCACCTCTATCTATCTATCTCAGTTTCTTCTTTTTCTACCTAAAGTTCTTTGTGAATTCAACAATGTAATATTAAAACAAATTTTCATTCATTCATGATGGATGGATGGATGGATGGATGGATGGATGGATGGATGGTCTGCCATCACTGTCTGCCTTTGAGATTTGAATCACAAAGGTTCAGTTTTGAGTTTCAAAATTCTTTGTGTTTGGAGGATTTTTGTAATTTCCATACCTTCTACCAATGGAATTTCCAGATATTACCAATTCAGCAGCCAAAGTCAGAAACTGTACATGGAACTTCCCAAGTCTCTTCCAAAACTGTCTGATGGATTTTTGTGCCCTGGAGCTTTGTTCCTTCAAACCGACCCTCAGATCTCAATAAACGGAAGTGAACCATTCCTTTAGATTTCTGGATTGTTCTCTTGGTCCATTCTGAGCTGTGCTATTCCCTAATGTTGAGGCCAGTGTTTTTCATAGTGGCAGAATTTTTGAACATAACTGCTTCTCTAGTTTCACAAATCAAGATAGCTTTTTATTTAATTGATTAATTACTTTTTACAATTGTTCATAAGTGTCACAGTTAACATATTATTGCATATTATAAACCCCCTTTTTGTATTAAGTCAACCCCCTATCTGTATTAAGTCAAAGATTGTATTATGAGGCTCATGAGGATCAGATTTCTCACTCTGTATTTCATACCCCATACTCCTTTCATACTATGTCTGCTTCCTCTTTGGCACAGTACTATTCTCAGGAGAGAGAAGGAACTTTCTGTGAGTTTTGCTCCGGCTCAGTCTAGGGCTGCACTCTAGCCAGTTCACAGGCTTCCCTGCTCTTTCTGGCATAATTCTGGTTGTTTGTTTGTTTGTTTTTCCCTAGATGTAACTTATTCCAAGAGTAAGCAAGCTCAGATGTTTGTATGCAGAGATCCTTGCCCTTCTTTGTGAAAACCCTTTGGGCACTGTGGCTGGAGGCTTACTTCAGCTTTTTAGTGGGACAGGGGCTCCCATTATTTCAGTTGTCATTACTGTTAAGGAGCTTGACTGGTTTTTATATTAGTCCCCAGTGAAGACTGGATACTTGCTTCCAGTTTTCAATGAACTATTAGGAAGCCACTCCAATAAAAAAGTACTTTGAGATTTTAAAGAAGAAAATGGTAGGTGATTTTAAATTATTTTTAGGTCTGAGATTAGTAGCGTATAAATGTTATTTAGACTTTATACAAAAGAAAACACAGTAATTTCTTCTTTGTAGCAGACAACTAGCAACTCCTCTTAGACCTGCTGGTATATTAATCACTTTTTTGAAAATCAGCACAAGCAAACTTCCCAAGGGCAGCTTTGATGAAATGGCATACCCCCCATGCCAGTGAAAAATTACCTGCTACCCTCTCTGTAATAACCAAACACACAGTCAGAGGCTGTTTGAAAACCCAGGACTCACCCAGAACTGTGAAGTGTTGCTTTGCCAGCACGCAGAAGAAGAATTAGTTCATGGCTTTTAGAGATAATCCTTTCCCTGCTAGTAAAGTCATCCCAAGCCAGTGACCCTTTAAAAATAGGAAGGAATATTTGCCAGCTCTGGTCTTCTATGATCCTGCTGGAAGAGATATTCATGTCTCAAGACACCCTGTGCACCCTTCTTTGTTTTCTACTGAAAATCCACTCGTTTCACTCTGTTTCATTTTGTCTCCACTGCAGCAGTCTGGGTGGTGAGACACTGCAAAATTATGCTAAGCAAGACCGAAGGGCAGTCATCCATGTGCAAGATTGAGAGCAAAAGGGTATAAAGCAATGACAAATTCACTTCTAGAGTATACTTAACCATGACTCCACTTCCAAGTATCCCATGAGAGATTTCTTTCGCAGTGGTCTGCAGTGAGAGCAGAAGATGGTGGATCCATAGTCAGATTTCTTCCCAGGTGGTGAGCTCACTTCTGCGTGGCTTCCATTCCTCTATGCCCTGTATTCCTTTGGGACTCTGCTTCTGGATGCACAGGCAAATTCTGATCATGTCCTGTCTTGAGAGGGACACCGCAGACACTTAAAAGGTTATTTCCATGTGAGCCTGGCAGGGAACTGTTAGTGAAATACTGCTGATTTTGCCTCTTGCGATTAGAAGTGTTGTGCACCAAGAATGCACATTCTTCTTTTATCCTTCGGCAGTGCTAGCAAGCTGTCCCTAGCCATGAGATCCTTTAATTCTCACCATGCTCCACTGAGGTTATTTATACAATTATCATACCTTTATTATGAGATGTCAGTTGTGTGTATATATGTGTATGTATGTGTATGTGTGTTCTGCACACATCAAACTTTAGTAACTTAGTAAATGCTATAAAATTCATATGCTATGGGTGTTAATGCAACTTGTTCACATGGTGTCAAATGGTGTCTTTTTGGAAGATCAGCTCCTCTCTGCTCTGTCTAGGTACAAAGTGCATTTTCTTCTGATCTAACTGCACTAGAATTTAATGCAAAGAATATCACTTGTATAGAGCTATATCATAATTCCATTAAAAAAAATAATCTTAGATTTATCTTATCTTGGATGTACAGTGCTCCCAGTTCCCTTTAGATACAGTCTCCCTTGATACAGAAACCCAGACACTGATTTTGAAGATAGAGTTCATTTTGGACTTTATTGAGGCAATAGACCTTGATTTTGGCTGCCTTCAGAGGACAAAATTTCAGTCAAGCAGAGCTGATGTTGTAATATTGGATGATTAAGGCATTTGTGATTGTTCAGTGAGCCTTCCAAGGGATCAACCCACTTCTCTGAGTTTGGACACAATTATTTTCATTCTGACAAAATTACTCATGGTGTGGGAGTATACACACCACTATATACATATATATACACAACTATATACACAACTATAGCTAGGGTAGATTTATATCTTTCCTAGCCGTAAGATGTTTTATTGTTTGAATCGTGTTTGCATCATTTTTAAAATTTTCAAAGTTAGTTGAGTAAAAGACCTGATTTTCTTTTCAGAATGGCGTATGAGGTCAGCTGTCCAGATATATTTTTCTCTTTGTAGTACTTGTAGGAAAATAGTCAAATGTTTAGATTTTTAAAATTGTGCTAAAACAGACATCATAATGAGATTATAATTTTAGAAAACAACTGGCTATGAATGAAAGACTTCTTCTCTCTTCCCTTCCCTAATTAATTTTTAAAAACCCAGCTTAGTGCTTTTTTTTCCTGAAATGATACCTGTCTGTATAAGATAGCTGTAAACCAAAATTATTCAATTAATTGAATGATGTGATTCAAATGTTGTATATGTGGGCTTTTATCCCCTTCCTCCCTCCCACTAATGAGGAAAAGAATTCTATATTTAGGGGATTATACCACTAGGATCATGAGTTTAATGTGAAGCTAACTAATTGGCATTGACAGTTTCATCAAACAAGAATAAAATGGAAAAGTAAATGCAACCTAGAGAAATGAGACAGAAAGCAGAAACTGAGGAGCAGATTTTTTTCACTGCTAGTGTTTCTCTAGTTGGTGGCCACAAAAGCATCTTTCTGACATATTTTGCTTGTTGTGGTGGGCTGACCAAAGCAGGAGAGAGGTAGTAGAATTAAAAGCTTTCTCAGGTTTCCCTGTGCTAACAGGGCTCCTAATCACTCAATAGAGTTACATGCTCTATGCCTCACTTACCACAGCTTTCTGTTGCAATATTTGGTTTATTCACTTCTAGTGAACTTGATTGTGCTTTCATTTTTTTGAGAACTAAATTTTTAGTGTTCATCTATGTGAAAGCAAGCTCTTACAACACATGGTATGGAGTCAGTTGAACATGGGCTTTTAGAAGAGAGTATTGACTATTCTTTCTTCAAAGATTAGGCTTTATTTCCAAATTTTGGATAGCTTTTTATGCCTTTTTTTCTCCTTTTTTTGTTTTTTTTTTGTTTTAATCTAGTGCATGGTGCTACCGCATTTGCAGAGTTTGATCCAGAAGAATCGAAGCACATGCTTAAGGAAAAGAATGGCATGCGGTTCATGAACCCCATAATTAGTTCCCCTTCCTAGCTCTAAGCAGTAATTAAGTCTGTCACTTCTGCTCTGCTGATTCATTTATTTAGCTATTTAATTGCTCAGCTCAATACGTCTTTATCTCCGGAACTGCAACATTTTATTCAGGCTAAGGAATAGCATAAGCCATTATTATTTTTTGTCCAAGGGCAGGGACATGTAAAAGAAAAGAACACTAATACTAGATGATTTGGTGGTTTTGTCCGTTTTCACTTATCAAACAAAACAGTATTTAAGGGAAAACTTCTACCAGTGCTTGAGGATAGCTTTCCGTACACAGGTTTCCTTCTCCAGGAAATTATGTCAAATGCAAGTGTATCTGATCCAGGTTTCTATTTCCATAATGAGTTAACTTAAAGCACTTCCAGGTAATGTATAATTCTCTATAAAATGAGTGCTCTATTGGTGGAATATTTTATGAACAGTTTAAAGTTGCAAATATACATTGCATTGTTTATAAACTAATCTTTTCTTTGTACATTTTAGTTTTGGGATGTTGCTCAGTCAGGGAGATTTCTGTCATCTGTCTCTTAGATTGATCATCAAATGGAGAATTTTGATCTGTAAAGCAAATGGCATTTGGAATACTTTCACACTTGCAAAGACAACCTTTCTGAATATTCCTTTGTGAGGCATATATTCATACATGCAGTTTTTCTCATGTTACATTTTCATCACTCCTTATGGAAGGTTGAATATTCCTCCACCATTTATATCCATAGGTTGGAAAAGCTGGTGTAGAAAAGCAGCATGAAAAATGATAAGGAATAGATCAAGACAGATCAATACAAACAGAACCTTTTGGTGAAAGGAGAATTTTTTTTTTAATTTTTATAACTCTTTTTATTTCCTCTCTTTGAATGCGGGAATGACAGATACAAAAATTAAAGATACAAAATCCACCCAGAATTCAGAGAAAAAGATGTTTTTCTGTCACTTTTAGCATCAGTAACTCAGTTCCACCAATTTACTCATCTGCCTAACTGGCTAAATTTTATACCATGCACACAGCCTTGCATTTGGCTCCATCAGTGATTTATTTTTGCTGTCTTATTATTTAGTCACAACTATTTAGTTATTAAAGTCATTGCTCATGTTTTTGCCAAGTAAGCTTATTACTCTAAAAATCTTTTTCCTGCTTACCTGGAGGAGTTTTTGACGTTGAGGATTATGTTAGGGTTTTTTATTCCTTCAGTGATACTTCTGTCCACTCTTTTGCAATGCAAAACATGTTTTTAGTGCTGCTGCAGCCAACCCACCCAGTTGGCCCTGGCTGAAGTAGAGGCAGGAGCCTGTGTAAAGATCAGCCAGTGGAACTGGCAGGGTTAATCAGCCATATTGCATAGGACACCTTGGAAATCCAGCTGGATGTACTTCCATTACTCTGGATGCCAGAGTGAGGACCTGTGCCTCCCTCTCCCCCATCACCAGGGAGGGTTTTGTCAGCCCATGGCCTGGCAGCTTTGGCCCAACAATGCTCAGTCTGTGCTGTTTGTGTTGGTGTTATTGTTTTGCATCTGTGCACTTGGGGTTACTCACAACTCCTTGTTGAAATAAAGAGTATTTCTGTCCCTGCTGAATCTAGGAAGTCTGGAAATCTCGTGGGCAGTTTTGTTCTCGCAAGTCTGCATATGAGATTTTTGGACTAGAGTTTCATATGAGCTTCACTTAAATATTCTCTACTTTAAATCAAATGATCTTCAAAAAGTACACTCTTCGTTACATTGGGCACATGCTCAAATTCAGGGAATTAATAAAGCAGCAAAAACCCTTTGTGACCATCCTTTGTGGATAAGGGTGCTTTGAGAATAAGTCTGTATGTGAGTTAGTTTTGTTTGAGAAAGCAGTGTTCGCTTCAGCAGGACAAACAAGTGTGATCAGAAGAGGGCATGGGAATGAAATGGAAAAAATAGCATTTATTTGTAGTAGAAGAGAAGTTGATTTTTGAGTTGATGGAAACCTGACAGAGGAAATACAGGGTTAATTTCAGATGGCCTTTATCTCAGTTCTAAAACAGCATGCGGTTGGTCAATAGGATTAACTACTTTTTCACAGATTTGTACATAAACATTGAGGCACAAGACTTGGACATGGAGCTGAGTGCCCTCCCTTTACAATGATTACATTCTTGAACGTCTGGGGAGGGAATTAGGTGACAGTGGCTATTGGCTTCCCCTCACATGAACCTAGCTGTTGTCATCTGGCCATCAACACACTGGAAATTACTATCTCGAAGGCACTGCAGAGTTTACAAGCAGTCGTATGGGACTGAAACCACTCCCTTCTGCCCTCCCCATGCTAGAACCAGTGGCATCCAGATACTTGACCAGTGTGAACTTGCCATTTGTGAAGTGCCAAAGTCCAGGTACTGCTGGTGGAGGCACTGTGCTTGATCAAGGGTGTGTGGGCTTTTTGTGAGTTTTTTTGTTTGTTTGGGTTTTGGTTCTTTGTTAGTTTTCAGCTATAGCTCATTGTATAGTTAGAAACCTCAGGCTATAGTTTCTCCTCACTCACAGCACTGGAGTATGTTGTTGTAAAATGTGTCTAAATCAAATTACATTAAATCCTCCAGTCTTCATATAAATGCACCCCTGTCTGTACTGTATTAATGTATTGCTTTAATTATTGGTGTATTGGGAGCTTCTTGTTAATATTTTAATTAGCAAGATAAGTCACCACTGGTACTATTTGTGCGATGTACCATATCTGTGGGGTTGGAGTCTACCTCTGCCCAGCCCTGGTCAGTCAACTTGGTTATATAAGGTACACAGGCTTGGCTACCTATAAATATTAGCAAGCAGCTGTCACAAAGGGATTTGAACGAGCTGCTTGGGACCTCGAAAACATAATAGCTTGGCACCCAGAAATACACAACTTTGATAACATACTACAAGGTCACGTATTGGGGAGAGAGGGTAGGGAGGTGGCGACTGCTTTTAATCTTTGTCTCTTGTTATAAAAAAACCCTAATTTTCTTGCTTTGTGTTTCTGGTATACATCGGATATTTACAATTTTTATCACATTAGGATATGACATTCCTGGCCTTGCCAGTGCTTTTGTTTGGATATTTATAGCAGCTTCTGGTCATTGTTGAGCAAAGGCGATTGCCCTGCCCTCTGGCCCTTTCTTAAGCAGATTTTGGGCAGAAGCTCCTCTCGTGTGGCACTAATTGAAGTGACTGGTGGAGGGGGTGTTGTGAGCACACTTGTGCTGATCTGCCAGGGTCTAAGCCAAGAGAGGAAGAGAGGATAAAACGGGGAGAAGAGAGGAAAGAGGAAGGAAAA
>VZTB01006378.1:207950-356989 GCA_013397245.1 Thryothorus ludovicianus
CCGGGCTTTGCCTCGCTCCGGCAGAGCGGAGGGCTGCGAGGGCTGCCGGCCATCTGTGCGCGCAGGGCGGGACGGCGGAGCTGCGGCGGGGANGAAAACTGCAGTTGTAAGAGCCCGAACCCAACAAGTTGCGGCAGAAGTGCTCCGTGCGGAGATGGGGCTGGTTTATCCGCCGCGCGAGTGAGTGAGGCGCGCTGAGGGAGATCCGTCAGGGACTGTCAGTCGGGAAGTGTGGGCTTCCCTCGGGTGAGTAACCCCGGCTGAGCCGGGGCTCCGGCGCTCGAAGGCGGTAATATCGCCCGGAGCCTGCTCGGTGTGTGTCCGTGTGCCCCCGGTTAATGGTTTCCTGCAAGTTTAACGTGAAGCGCGGAGAGGCCGAGGAAGACCGCGGGGGTTGCGGAGGGATTAGGGAGGCAGAGGTTAGTAAGTTTCTGACGTGCTGTAAACCAGCATCCCCGTCAGAAGCAACCAACCTGGAATATTGTCCCGTATTTTGGAATTTGTATTGGCACTGGAAGTTAGCACCTTTTAAGTGTTAATGTTTTCGGAGGCTTTTCTTGCGGTTGTTTTTAAGTTGCCCTGTAAACAGCCCGTGTAAACAACCGGGTCGTCGCTCAGCGAGTTGTGCAGTGGGGGAAGAGTGAACTTCGAAGTGTGTGTTTCCTAAAGAAAAGTTCGAAAATATATGGTAGTTTTAAATTAGCAGTAATGGTAGGGGAGTCTGGGTTTCATAGCTCATTATTATGGTTATTAATACTATTATTTTTGAAAATGAAAGAAAAATTGTTCCTGTGTGCCTAGGACGATGGTTTAATGTCCTTTATGCATTTGTTAGAATGTCCTGTTAGTGGATATGGTTATGTTTCGTGTACAGCTTGTATGTATGTGTGTTTCTGATAACTTTCCTGGTGCTTCTGGAAAAATAAACACTAGTTAACACACGTTACCTAAACATGTTTTAACAGCTTGGGTAAAATTAGAGGCAGCAAAATGCAGTCATAACCGGCAATTCCTTTGCGTGTCTATCTTCAAGTGTTAAAAATAAATAATAAATATCTGTTAGATGTGTGTGTACCATCCAGTCTAGCTTTACATCTTGTTTGTTTCTTTTAGATATGGTTCTAGAAGTAGAACAATAGTGAAAAATGGAGTTGAGCAGATGGTAACCCATTTGTCCATTTCTTATCCCTAAAAAGATTCCTGGTGCAAAGTTCATGAGCTATCACTGATAATGGTTCAAAGCAGAGTCCAGGAATTGGCCGTGCTGAAATCCGTCAAGAGTTTATAAAAATAAACAGAAAAGCTGAGGTTTGCTTCCTCATAAACCTCTTAAATATGTCCTCTATCTAGTATGCTACTTGCTGTATTCAAGGCAAGGAAAAACCTTGATGAAACGTGGATATTGCTTCATACCATCCTTATCTATAATCAAGCGAACAAAAATATTTTTGCTTTCTTTAGTCTGGAATAGCTGGTGTTTCTTACAGAAGACCTTGCCTTCTTTCTTTCTCTCATCTGTGTCCTTGTTGCAAAAACAAGTCCTCAAGAATATAAGCATTTGTTTTACTGCTTATATTCCTTATCTCTCCTGCCTTCCAATTTATGCTGGTTTGAATATTTCTGTAATATTGAATTCAGTTGCCATTACTTCCTTCAAGGACCTCTTTAAACACTTTTGTAGAGTGTGTGCGGTATGATAGCATGTAGCGCCATGGATATATTTAATTTTATTCTTACATGGCTCAATCTATTTCTCTTGTTAGTTCAGAGAAGCAGGAAACATGATGAACGCTCCATTAGTGGTATTGGTAAGAAATACATTAACGCGAGTGCACAGTCAGTAAGAAAGTGTTTTTATTTGAAAGCCTTCTCGTACCAGACACTACACTAATAATCCTAACCTGTGCCGTATACCTTCCGTGCTAGATTGCATTTGCTTTTAGGTTTTTTATAAATACAACTTTTATTCAGGACAGCTGCATTTTCACCAAATGCCCAGGCTCCGTGTTCCTTTCCAGCCTTTGCAGTCTCTGAATGCTGCGGGAATTTGCTGGGCAAAGGACTGGGTGTCCGTGGGGTAGGCAGTTCAGGATGCAGCCCTTCTCAGAAAGCAGCCTTGGTATTGTAGGGCACCGAGGTCTGATAATAAAGTCAAGTGAAATGTGGTATTAAAAATATAAGTCAAATCCAAAGACTGCTGTGTTGGTTGGATACCCAAGAGCAAGCTGGAATAGCCGCTCTGACAGATAACTGAAAATGTGGTGAGCGACTTCTGCGCGCCGTGAGGGAAAGTGCTCGGTTCTCTGCGTGTGAAGCTGCTTTCCAGGGATCCATCGCAGGGCAGGAGGCTGTCCTGGTGAAAGGACAGGGGTTCACATCCCTCGTGCTCAGTAGCCAGCGGGAAGGACAGGACATGGGGGAGCAGAGAGTGAGGTGGCCCTCCTGTTTAGGAGTGCTGAGAGCCTGGGTCGAAGCGTGCTGGGCAGGGACAGCTCCAGAGGGACCCTGCAGCAGGGCAGGGGTGTATCACTGCAGTGGAAAGTTGTGGAGCAGCTTGCAAAACTAATGGGGGACGTGACCGCAGCCACAGGTGTGTGTGGCAGAAGTGGAAGAAAGGTATTTGTGGGAGGGAAGGGTTTTGGAGTGTCAGATGTTGTGGCAAAACACATGGTGGTGATGGTGTCACGTGTTTAAGGTGGAAGAGAGATCAGAGGTCTGGTGAAGTGAGCAGTAAATGCAGGCGGGTGACACCAGGGGCCAAAGGTTTCAATGGTACCACAGGAAGGCTTTGCAGCTGGGTGGATGACTCCGTTTGGGTGCTTTGGAAAGAGTGAGTCGGGAGCTGGGAATAACCATTGAGATTCCTGTTTGTCTTCATGGACCAAGGAGGAAGCATTTGGCAGCTGAGCTGAGAGAAGATGACTTGCAGGAATTATAACTGGGGTGCAGCGTGAGGGATGACAGCCAGGAGACAGGGGCACAGCGAATAATCTTTAGCTTTTTCTGTGGCATATGTGAAATTGGGAAGACAAACTTAAGAGTTCAAAGCAAAACTTAAGGATAGCAACCAAAATGATTCTGTAATACTGAAGCTTTTTGCTCTCTTTGTTACTCTCTCCTCAAGATTTTCAGTTTATGAGATCGCCTTCTGATGTTTAGAACAACATCATAATTGGGGATTGTAGAATGCACAGAAATTAATTTTCATAGACTTCACCAGATCATTTTCCTTGAAAAGAGACCTAGTTGCACTTTTAATAACAGATGCACTCTGTTGTAATCATTTGCTAAGCAACAGGCTCACTGTGCTGCCTATGAAACACAAAAGCAAGGGACGCTTTGACATGTCACGTAACCCTTACGTAAAGTTTGTGAGCAGCAGCAGAAAGAGTGAGTGATAAATGCTCTTGGTTTTGTTCCTTATGTGAAAATAGTTTATAGTTGGGTATTTTTTTCTGCTGGCTGCCATCAGCAATAGAAGTAGCAACAGGAGAAAAATGGGTCGCTTGGGTTTTAGCATTAAGCAGCAAATCCAGGGCCAATAGGATTTAGCTGGGATGTTAAGGTTTATTCAGTGCATTTAGTTAATGAAGTTGAGGAGGGGAGGAGGAAGGAAAAAGTCAGTGTCTGGGCTTGGGGGAAGGGATGAAACAGTCGGCTGCCACCGAGTGCATCCTACGGTGACTCCTCCTGATTGATAGATGCTCCACAAGACAAAAAACAACTGAGCAAGAGAGGTTTTAATTAAAAAACATCAGCTCAATGCCAGTTCTTTTGGATTAAAATCAATCAGAAAGTCTTTGTAACAGACATCTACCTGGTCTTGAGGGTGTTTTTACCCCTCAGGGTGTAAGGCCATCAGCTGATGAGAGGGAAGAGGGAGATAATAATACGTGCAAGGATCCATGAAGTGGTCATAGAGCCATGGAGAGATTCAGCAAGAGCAATTGTATGTTAATATTCATTGGTCAGGCACAGAAGTCAAGTTCAGGCTAACAAACTCCCTTTTGAGCAGTCTGCCAGATTTCCAGCAGACAGCCCATCATCCCCTACGCACATGGGTGGCCCTTCGCTGTGCCCGTATTCTGAAGCCTTTGTGCCTCCTGCCAGAGGCTGTCATCTTGTGTACACACATGCTGTTCAGCATCTTGACTTGCTTTCCGAGCCCTGAAAGCCTTCAGCACAGAGACACAAAAAACAATTAGTACAGAAAGTCATTGTTATTTAAAATATAAAGGGTTATTATCTATATATCAAAAAAAAAAAAATATTTGCAAACCAACATGAATTGATCTCTTCCCCCAAGAGAGTTAGTTTGTTTTTGTTTTTTTTAATTCTGGTTGGTTCTCTAATTCTGGCTCCCACTTGGATCAGGTCTTGTTTTTCCCAAAGCTGTAATGGTCAGTTAGAGTCACATGAAGTTTCTTCTCCTGTGCCCCTCCTCGGAGGCCTGTGCTTGACTGTAGCATCTCGACACTGCTGGGAGTTGTTGAGCAGTGATTAACACTGTCAAGACTCAGCCAGTGACCTCAGCAGACTTTCCTCCTATGGGGGATGTGGGCATCAGTGGTAGGATCTGACGGACAGTATGGAATAAATGACAGCAGGTTTACAGAATGAATTAAAAGAGTCAATGTACCTGTTGTTCTTGGTGTAGTTGCTCAGCCTATAGCTTGATACAATTCTGTGAGGAGGATGCTGCAATTTTTCTTAGTAGGATTTATTGCAATGACACCTGAAAACTTTAACCAAATGGTCTGGAGAAGAACTTCAGTGTGTGATTTTTGGTGATTTTTTTTTTTTGACCTTACAAACATTTTAAGATAAATATTTTCAAATAATTTTTTTTTTTTTAAAGTAGTGAAAATGCTTAGAGAAACACTGTACTTTTGTGCTTTGTCCCATACTGGTTTATTTCTGTTAGATTCACAGTACATTCACTGAAAATCATTTACTTAAAGAATAGTTTAGACACGTGTCTCTAATAAGAAAGAAAGAAAAAATTTTATTTCATTAAAATTAAACTAACCAGCAAAAGGACTTGACTGTTATGCTTACAGCAGGGCTTTATGAATGTTCAGCCAGCTTTTAGAAAATGGGGGTGGCTGTGTCAGAGCAGCAGTCTCCCAGGCGTGGCAGCAGGACTGGGCAGCTGCACACAGAGAATACGGAGGTCTAGAAAGAGACTTCTGCCATCTTTTATGTACAAATAGGTATATGTTTGTTGGCAAACAAATACAGATATTATCACTGATCTTAGGATTTCATGAAAGGAAATCTGAACACTCTGATTATCTCAGTGGTAGCAAGGGAAGCATAATATTATCCCAGATGCAGAGCACGCTACAGAATAGTAAAGGTGTGTTTCTCTCCCAAGAAAAAGAATACTTTTGGGTGTATCTACATAGTAATGAAGTGTTTGATGCAACGTCCACACCATCTAGTCCTGTATTTATGATGGTCTATTACCTTTACTTCTGTTGGCATATATTTTCTTGTCAGTGGGCAGTAAAGCACCTATTCATCATTTGAGCCTAAACGACTAGAAGGACAGAATCTGAGAGCTGAAGACCATAAAATGATTTTTCTGTGATTTCACTCAGTTAATGAAACCACATGCATACCTTGAGGATCTCATTAACCTGGTTCTAGCTATGTGCCAGCATCTACCCAGTGCAAACAGAAAATTTCTGGCTGTGTTGTAACATTAAACATTCTATAGAATAACAGCAGAGATTTTAAATGAAAAGGCTGTGAAACACTGGGGACTCATGCAACCTTTATGTAAATGCTGTAAATCCACTCAATAATTACTATATAGGCTCAATAATTACTATATAGTACTGGATTAAATACTGTAGGTCCTTGTTCTGCATGAATCTGGTGGAGATTTCCTTACATATGATCAAAGTGATTAAAAAAACTGTTTTCTTTCTTTATAAGTGTATGCTATACCTTAAGAGTAAATAAAAATGTTTTGTTCCTGCAGCCAGGAAGAGATGAGAGTTCTACCTTTGTTCCACTAGACAAGTTTATACTATTCATTTACAGTGATGAGAATCAGCTTTGGGGTTCCAAGTCCTTTTAATTTGGGGAAGTTTAGATAGGTGGGTTTTGATTGAGTGGTAGGGAACATCAGAAGTTGCACCATTAGATTTCTCTGTGAAGAGCGAGGGCTCTGTGCAGACACCAAGAGAGAGATGCACTTTGTTTCCCCCTTCCTCCTTCCCCCATCAGCATTCACAGTGCACAAGCAGAGATGCCTGGTAGGTACTGAAGAGGCTGTCACTGTTAATTTACTGTGAGCATCCCACAGTGACTGGGGTGAGGCAGAGGAAGCTGAATAAAAATTATAAGAGCTATTGAAACTGGCTGGTAACAAAGTCCTATGTCCCTTCAGTGTTTCTAATGTCAGATAAGTAAGTCTCAGAATCTGATCCCATGTTTCAAAATGCTACTTAAATTTTGGAAGCTTCTCTTTTTTGTGTAGGAACGATACTTCTGACAAAAGACTCCAGCATGAGCCATGGTGGTGGAGCCTTCTAAAGCTGTTCTTTTTCCATTAACTAACTAGAGCAGATCCCCAAGCAGCTCCTAAACCTGGCAGAAATGTGGCTGTACTTGGAGAGGTTTATTTGGGGGTGACCATCACGTGCTGGGTGTGGCTTTCTCACACTTTCAGCCAGTGTTGCTGTTGGCTTCCTGTTTGCTTACAGGTATCTTAATTGCCAATGTATGTCTAGGAGTTTCAGTACCAATTAATCTGTTGGCATGCCCTGTTATAACTGAATTTGTGACATCGTGGTAGTCATCCTCTTACTGATAGCTAATTAGAGTTTCTGATTGATTTCCCCCATGTCTAGAAAATCATGCTTTTAGAAGGCACTGCTCTTGATCTGTGGCACAGTAACTTCAGGGATGCCTGTTCCTGGCTGTGGAGCAGAATGCATCAGCTTAAAAACTGGAAATGCAGATCTTCCCTCTGCAGCTATTAAGATTGTCTTGACTGAGTGTTAGAGTAGCTCACCTGTTTTGTTCCATATTGCTGCAGAGTAGGATCACATCCATGGCCAGTTGCTGAGTTCCAGCTGATGAGTGGTATCCCTCAGTGGTACTTCTTAGCCAGTAGGTGAAACAAGCTCCTTGCAGTTGTGTGAATTGACTTTATTGTGCTTGGATGACACTTTCTGATTTCTTAGAAGCATCCCTCCTCTCTTCCTGGTTTCTAGTTTCAATGGAAAGATGATAAAAGGCAGAAATATGACCATTTAAGTGACCAACCTTGATTTTTCCATATTTTCTGTTATTACCCATTTTCTGTCAAGAGCTGCCTTAGCTTTTGGATTTGGTAAACTTTGACAGGGCTCTCTTTTTTTACTTTGGGTTTTGACTGGACAATTGTATGAACACCACTTGTGGTGGATTACATATATGTGTATATATATACATGTATATATCCAGTTTTGTTGGTAGTTACTTCTTGACCCCACATTTGCTGAGAGGATATTGCTGACACACAATTTGGACTTTGGGCTGAGTCTTGCCATTTCTGGATTTCCTTTTAGGGTGATCTGCTAACCAGGACCTATTCACTTTTAATCCTGTTTATCATCTGAAAAGAAATCTCCCAGCACCATGACCTTTCCCTGCCTGTTTTACCAAGCTGGTTAAGAAACACCCCCAGTCATGCTTTGAGTGGGTGTGTGGAGTCACTGGGGTGCTGGCAATAAAATGCAAGAGAGGCTTTACACAAAAAAGTGTACAGGAATCTATTTTGCTGTGCTTTTGTTAAGCACAGGTTATTCTGCACAGATGGATGGGCTTTTACTTCGCTCAGGTGTAAAGGGCCCACCAATATAGGTCTAAACCTTTCTAAAGCAACTGGAATTCCCCTAGGAGAAATGCATTAATAATCCTATGAAAATGGAGATTTCTTTTACCTTGTGACCTTTCTGATTTCCCATCCCTAGACAGGAATGACCCAGTCTCCAGTGAATATTACTATTATTATTATTATTATTATTATTATTATTATTATTAGTCAATAAAGTTAAAAGTAGGTCACATATATATTGGGGGATAGATAAAAATGTATGTAGCCATAACTAGGTTGCCTATGGCTACTAATAAAATGTCACCTTTATTTTAGCTCTGTATGCCTCTGAGATCATACTTAAAAATACATCAAAATGTGAGTCTCTCAATGAGAATATAACTGATCTGCCAGGAAAATAATTTTATTTCTAAATAACATATTTAAAATATACAGGACAAGCTTGAAAGATTGCAGATACATCTTAAATCAGTTTAATTTCTTGTTCCTATGCTGCTAATGTAGTTCACGTTTTTCAGATACATATACTTTATTACATGAGGGGATTATCTTATGAGGAGTTTTGGGATTTTTGCACAGTCCTTTTTTGTGTTTATTTCAAAGATATTAATTCTTACTCAATTGAAATATTTAACTGGAATCTTTAACAACAAATTTCTCGGGTTTATACTGCATTAAATTTCTTGCAATCTTTTGTTTCTAGAATGTTGCCAAATTGGGCAAAATGTGTGTGTATGTTTGCCCTAGTTTAAAAGGAAAGTAATTTTCACTGTTACAACTGCTTTCTGGAAAAAGGTTGAGAAACTCTGTTGCTTGAAATAGACACAGAACTGTTTCAGTTTAAGTTGTCTTGGATTGGTGCTTTTATTTTCATAATAGTAATTGCAGTTTTTTGGGGGTTGGGAATAGCCACGGAATAAAACCACTTTGACCCTGCAAATATGTCTAAAGCTAACGGCGAAGACTTTTTTAAAAATCACATCAGCACAGATTCAGCCTAGTGATGAGTTTGGCGCAGCATGTCTTCTGCTGCAAACCTTACTTCAAGAGATTATTAGTCAAAATTTGAAAACTGTGCAGACGTCTCTTGCAGAAAACTGATAATCTGCCTAATGAGCCTCAGCACCCTGGGGAAAGCCAAGAAACAGGGTGTGTACTTGAATGCTTTTCATTAAGAACATTTATTAGGGTAGATGTCAAATGGATAGGCTATAGTAATAAACAAAAATGGGGTTACAGTTCGTGTTTGAGGCAAAATTTCATGTCTGAAGCCCTGAATAGCTGCTGCCTGTAAAAGTCTCTCTACACTTCTCATACAAAAGAAAGACTTACAGAAATGTGTTTGTTCAAATAAATACCTTTTTAAACTTATGAGGTGTAATCAACAAGGTATGGCATCATCTATATTAATAATTTTAACCTTATCTAAATTCAGCAGTTTTGTGCAAGCACTGAGCACCTAATTTACATGCCTACTTATGGTTTGTATATATGCATAGTGACTTTGTGACAAAAAATGGTATTAAAGGAGATTCTGAGTCATAAGTATATTCCTTTTATTGTCAATCTGAAGTGCCATTGATTTGTATTCCTAGCCAGCAATTATCTTGTATTTGTAAATAGTTCTGTTTTAATATGGTTTACCTGGTTAGTTTTTGCAAATTGGAACAGCTGTTTCAATGTATTCCATTCATTTGCTGCCTTACTTCTTTGAAACAGACTGTGAAGGTTTTCCTGAATTTTAACATGTGTACAGAAGACCAAATGTGATTAAAGTCCAGACTGTAGGTAGCCTTGCCCAGTTGTAATGTCCAAGGAAGATGTTGATTATGAGATTTCTACAAAATCCCGGACAGAATTACTCATCGATTAATCTGTTGGAGCAGTAGAATGAGAGCAGGTTACTGTCTAATCCCTGAGGATTTCTGGGATCCTTTGTCCTCCTACATCCAATTTTTGTGATGACCCAGTGATGTTCCCAGACTCTTCTATAGATTTCAGCTACAATATGGCATCTCATTGAGAAAGTGATGTGTAATTCTGCTCCTGCTTGTATCTGGATAAGGACTTTTTCTCCAAGTGAAAAGTGATTGGGCAAGAGGAATCAGCTTCCGTCGTTCCAGGAGAGGTTTAGATGGGATATTAGGAAAAAAAATATTCACTGAAAGGGTTATCTAGCACTGGAACATGCTGAAGGGGTTTTGTCATCACCCTTGGAGGTATTTAAAAGACATGTATATGTGGCACTGAGGGACTTAGCGTTGGTCTTGGCAGTCCTGGGTTAATGGATGGACACAGTGATCTTAAGGGTCTTTTCCAGCTTTACTCATTCTGTCCATGGAAATTGTATTTTCATAGGCTTTGTCTTCTTTCTCCATCCATTTCTCCTAACTTTCAGTGCCCTCTTCAAAAGATATTTGGAGTTTTAAACTCCTTCTGTTGGGGTAAAAGGAGAAAGAGTTGAGTTTGCAAAGATGCCTTGTGTCAGTGGTGGGACCAATGGAAAGTGAGTGTGGTAAGTCCATGAGTTTGGAAATGGGAGTGTTAAAATCTTTGCATTATGTGTGGATAGAAAAAGCTTGCCCTGGTATGTGGATTTTTTTCCACATCCATGAAAGGAGATAATATTTTTATTGATGTAAGACAGTTTAGTGGTTAGTGCAGGAACACTACTGTGTCCATCACCACTTTGCTTCAGTAGGAGTGAACTTCTCAAAACTCATGTATTTTCATTTTAACCACTTGGAACGTTCAGCAGTGAAATAACTAAAAGATCATTTTCTAGGCAGACTTTCCCCCTCACCCCCCCATTCAAAGAAGCCTTCTGGATCTCATATTAATCATAAGGCCAGCTTCTTGTCTTTTTGTGGATCTCTGCTGTTCTTTTGAATGTATGAGAAAAGTCACATTGGAGATCAAAGATTATTTGGGAAGTTTGATCTGTTTGCAGGAGAAACTGATCTTTGGTGTGTATGTATCCACTTTTTTTCAGTTTTGAGGTAAATCTCTGCTTACTCGTTCCAATTTATATGAGAATGTACGTCTTACATTGACGTTATTTGAAAATTTGTAAGCTGGATTAATTGGAAGCAAATCTTCTCTTGCTATTTGAGGCACATCCCATCCTGGGCACCCAATATATGTCCATCTTTAAGTGTTATGATGGATCATTTGCCGTGTTAATGCCATTTTTCCTGTCTGTGGTTAGTTTTAACAACATGCCTCCCATAAGTTGGAGGGAAAAATAAAATTACTTCTTTTAGATGGCCTGTTTTCTAAGTTTATGCTCAACTTCGAGATCTCCTTTGAATTCATCTCTACTGTTGGGCACCCAGAAGCCAAAACAAACGCCAGTCCATTTGGCAGATGACCCCAGGATTGGGTTGTGTCCTGTGAGGCAGAAGACTCGCCTGTTTTACTTGGAACTGCTGCACGTATGAAGTGACTCCACCTTGATTAAAATGCAATCATTTTGCAAGCTGCTCTGGGGTATTAAGTTTTGCAAATGTCTGCCCTACATTCTTCTGTTCAGTTTTTCCTTCTTTAGCTCAAGGAAGTTGCTTGTCATCTTACCCTCGACCAGGACTCTCAGTAATTCTCTTCTTTCATCTATATTGTTACCTGTAAGTTATTTATAGACTGTGATCATATTCTGCTCAATCCTCTTTTCTGGATTATAGAACTTTAGCTTCCTTAGTCTGTCTTCATATTTGGTGTCTTATCCTCCAACTCCTATATCATTTAAGTTAGCCTTCTTTGTATATGCCTAGTTATTTTATATCTTTTTTTTTTTGGTAATACGTGAAGATAAGAGCTGAGTGTGATATTCCATTTGTGGTTGCATCATGACTTTGTAGTCTGAAATTATTACCTCCTTGGATTTATATGAGATACATGCACATCAAAGACCAGAAATTGCTTCTCCTGCAAACAGATAAAACTTGCAAAATAATCTTTGATCTCCAATCAAATATTGAGCCTATTTTCAGATGGCACCACGCTCTCTGCTTCTAGACAACATTCAGTACTGCTTATATTCCAGCCTAAAGCAAGAGTAGCTTTACTTATTGTGAGTAAATATTCCCTTGTTTTCTGCATCATCACATTTCAGATGTCTGTGGATTACTATTCTCTTGTATAAGACAAGAGAAAGGTGGAATCAAATGGAAAGGTGGAAAATATTTCCCCCAGAGTATATGATCTTAATTCTTGTGGACTTAAAAATTATTAAATTAATAAATAATTCATCTTTACTGGAAATATGATTGGGTTTTGGTTAATTTTCATGTGTATTTTTCTTTTTATTTTTTCAAGAGAGCTACAAAATAATAGTTCTAAAATAGAAAGAAATATACTGCACATAAGACCAGCTGCTGGCAGGACTCTCATGAAATCAACTTCAGTTTTTGTGCTTAAGAGTCTTCTAAATTTTAGAAGCTTTGTTGGTTTGGTTCGTCACTCTACATTCATGCCCTCAGTACATCAAACCTCTGAACTGTCTAATTTGTCTGTCTTGGATTCAAAATGTTTTCCGTTTGTATGACCCAACAATGAATTACATTCTTAAATCAAATTACATTAGAAATATCATGTGGTTCTATTAATGACATCTGTCCTAAGTTCTATAATTAATAAATCTTTATTTTAGCTTGCCGTTATTTACTTGTAGTGTGCATTTTCCAGCTCAGTAGTCTTTTTCAGCTAAATTTATCCTACTTGACTAATTCTTTCTCTACCGCTGCTGCTCCTCCCTTGAGTAATATTTAGAACGTTTTTCTTCCTTCCAGAGTTGCTTATCTGTGGAAAAGCTCACGCCGCTAACATCTTATATACTTGCCTGAGTGAATCCTAGAATTTCAGAACTAGTAAGAAATCAGTTTGTTGCTTGATTATCAAATTCCTCTACCCATTCAGGTGTAAACACTCAAAAGATTATGTGCCAATTATATCACCATTGGTGGTTTCTTATTCTTCCCACCCAGATTTAGCATTGTCTTAAGTGGTCTCATTTTTTATTTGCTTCAGTACTAGTCAGTGCCAGAGATTAATTTGTTTCGTGATCTTTGGAAAAAAAATTAAGTGCTGCTGTGATATTTAAGAAATACTTTGCTGCAGGGATGACTCTTGCTGTAATTCATGTGAAGGTTGAGTAAGGCAAGCTGTCTTTAAAATGTGCTTGCTTCCTCCTGTGGTGGAGGTCCTTGCCAATTCTGGCAAATCCATTTTGACTGCTAGGTTATAGTGGTTATTTAAAATAGTAATAAAAAAGTTTTAAATGCATTAAGTGCTTTAAGATTAGTGCCAGAATGGATGTCATTAAGTCGTCTAATGAATCCAGTGTGTTCCCTTTTGAAGTCAGCAGTCACTGAGATCAGGGAGAGCAGTGTTAGTACTGAAAATTTGAAATGCAGTCCAAAGGAAGCCCAAAGAAAGGGGAAGTACTGCAAAAATTGAACTGGAATTAGAAAGTAATGGGATTTAGGGAGAAAATTTAAGCTATTTGGAGGAAGTTTTCAAACCCTGGTGCTAGAGTCTTATCTCATACCTTACTGCCACTGAATCTGCAGAGACATGGCTTTGATTACAATCTGCTTGGTAAATGAGTGGCTCCTTCCTAAAGTCAGTCTTGGGCTATTAGATGAGGAGTTTGTCTTGCTGGGAGCTGAGGGGTTCAGGATTGTTACTCCTGGTTTGCTTCCCTGATCTTTAGAACTGGTCTCTTGAATGCCCATAGCATCACTGTTAACAGAAGGGTGGGGAGGGACATTCCAGAGGATGAGTGTGTTCCATGAGTGACTGATTTTGGGGTATTGAAGGGGCTAGTTATTTATTCAATTTATTTACTTGTGGTGTCATTCCAGATTGATAGCCTGCCCAGGAAGTTTGTGCTGTAGTATGTAAATAGCAAAAGATAAAGATATGTAGAGATAACAGGTTCTCCAGATCAAAAGAAGCCATTTGGTTTCTACTCATACAGCTGAGGCTCCCTGTATTGTCTGCTTTCCGAAACAAACGATGCTGCCATGTTACTGTGGTCGGCTGCACAAGCCTGGGAGTGCCCTTCCAGCCCTGCAGATCTGTCTGGCATCTGGAGATGGGGCCGGGGAGCAGAAGGCGCAGGCGGGCTCCGCACCACGAGTGTGCGTCCCGTGGTATTTATAGGCTCTTACTGCATGGCTGGGAGGCAGGGCATGGGCAGGGAGCGTGACCACGCTGCTCGTGGCTGCATTGCCAGAGAGGGAGAATAGGGGTGTATTTTAGGGGTTTTTCTTTTGGGGATGGTTTGATTGGGTTTTGGGTTTTCTGCGTTTTGGGTTGGGGTTTTTTCATTTTTCTCTTTTTTTTTTTTTTTTTTTTTTTTTTTCCTTCAGGAAAACCACCTAGTTTGATTTGTCTGCTGAGTGCAGGCAATTGTGTTGTGTGGACTGGTTTTTGTCTCATGTCTGTACCTTCTGAGATGAGCAGCTTCACCTCGCAGGCACTGGAAATGCAACTACATTTGCTCCTGAGTCAGCAGTTGTTTTGGGGGGGAGAGGGTGATTACAAATAAACCAGATTCTTGAGGTCTGAGTAGCAATTTGTAATTAGTTCACTTGCATTGCATTGGGCTACTTTGCAAGGTTAAATAGGAAAACAGACTCCTAGTCAGAGTTTCCTTGGGGGCAGGAGGAAGTCTGTACCCATTTGAGGATCCAGAGATAAGATGGACATAGGACATGAGTGTAACGCTCCCTTTTTGTTCCCTGAGCCGTGCCTCCTGTGTTCACAGGCTGAGCTGGGACCCAGCTGCATTGGGGACATGAAGTCCCTAAACGTTCCTGGCGCTGGACTGGGAGTAAGGCAGCTGGGAGCCACTGACGGTGCCTTAATCCATTTTGACAGGGAATCAGAGCTGGAAAATGATGATTTTCTGAAGAGTTAGGGCATCAGAAGTTGATACCACAGCACTGCTGTGAGCTTAAAGTTGTATTCCTGACTGCTTTTTGTGCCTGGGCAGTCCTTGCACCTTAATTGCTTCATCCTTTGGCTTGCAATGAACATGATCACCAAAGTGCTTGTCAGAAAGTCTGTCCTTAAAATGGAATGGCACAGGGAATGCTTACAGAGGCAGCAACTGTCCTATCCCTTCCTTCCTTGTGCTCTTTTTGCCCTCCCCTGCCCCTGTCTTTTACCAACCCCCACACACTTTTTTTTGCCTTGTCTGCCAAAGAAAATGTAACATAGAAATCAGAGTAACAATCATTTTGTGCACTTTTGACATCAAAAAAGTGATAGGCTCACAGGAGAGGAAGTTGCAAAGTACTGCGAAACAGTCACAGTTTAAGACCAATGGAAAGTGTACTAGCTCCTAATGCTGGGAGGGCTAAGTCACTTGGGTTAACTCCCCGTTTCTCCTCTGTAGCCACTGACCAGGCAGTTATCAGTGGTAAGGAGGCTCTTCCTGGTGTGATCTGAGTTATTTTTCTCTATGTGTGGCAGTATTTTTTGCAAAGACAAGCCTGAATATTTCAATTTGACTTTATTATTATGAACCAAGGGTAATTAATTTTAGTGCAAGTTTCAACAACATGTTTCTTTTGTTTATTATTTTAGTAGTTTTATTAACATGTCTTTCAATTTTCTCTAGCTAAGCAGCCTAACTGCCATTGTGTCAAGTAACAAAGATGCTCAATAAGTTTTCATGGCCACATAAAGGAAAATCATGCATTTTATTTCAGCCAAAAATAAGAAGGATTTTTTCTGAAGTAGACAATTATCCTTTGAAGCTACTCCAGACCAGATTCTGGAGTTTTTATTTGAGTTCTTTGCAGATTTATAGTAATACAAATATGAACAAAATAGATATTTTAGGATAATATAACTTGTTGGGGGGAAAAGTGTACCAGTCTCTGTTCTGCATCTTTAGTTCTCAATGAAGATTTCTGGTGTTATTTCATGTACTTGATCTGGATGTCTCTGATGTCGTGGTTGCTCCCAGTTGCAAATGAGAGGTGTTGACTCAGCCATAATGTTAGTCAGTCAGACAGAGACTAAAAGAAAACAATTTTATTTCTCTTGATCAAGTGCAAGAGTAGATGCATACAACTTTTCTGGTTGATGTGCTCATGAATTCCTCTCCCCCTGTTTTTGATCCATTTTTGATCCTCACAAAAAATCTTGAATGTGAGCCAGATTTCTCTGGGAAATTGTTCCCTTGATGATGTTATTTGCCAAGAAAGGGATTTCCACAGTGTGTTAGCAAGAGAAAGAACTGTTAACACTCTGTAGATGTGGGAATGGCTAACATGAAAACCACCATGAAAAAAAAAGAGATTATTCTTGCCTGCATCATATAAATACATAAGAATTCTTTCTGGTGATTCTGTCAACCTATCAAGGTTTTTTCATGTTTTTTATCAGATTACACTGTCTCTATATAAGAATTGTTCTGAGTATTTTTTAAATTATTATTTCCTGTATAAAATACTGAGAGGAGGGATTGCTGTTACTGTTGAGAGCCTGCATAATCATCTAGGTTGGGCCTTTGCCTGTGCATGGTGGCTGTATTGTCCTTTCCTCTCTGTAGTGCCGTGTACCACCAGGAGCTGTGATGGGCTTATGGCAAACACCAGAGTTGTAGCTGAAGCTCAAACCTTTAGTCAGAATTTGGAAAGGGGTAAGGAAAGAGAAAGTACATAGCCAGGAAGAACCCTGTTCAAATGATTGTTTCTTTAAAATGCCTCCACCAAGGACACTGTATAAAGAGTAGTAGGAATGCATATCTTCAAAACCAAAGCATGTACAAAACATGGATTGAACTAAATGCTCCAGGAACTTCAGTGCTTAGTGGGCAGACAGATGCTTTTGTTTCCAAATGCCTGAGGGGGTGTCTGTCATGTAGAAGAGTCTCCTCATAGACCACATAATCCTGGCAGGGCCCTTTTTGTGAGTCATATCTGTTGCTAAATAGGTGCATGAGATTCTCCCAGAGGAAATACAGAGAGGATTACACATCTGTCAGAGCAGCAGGCCCTCCCCTGGCTCCAGTGGAATTGAGGGAGGGAAAGAATTCTGCAGCCAACTAAAATAAATAAAAAAATAAGTGTTCTATAGGTTGGTTCCACATCTGGTAATTCTTGGGCAAATGGAGGTGACACTCAGGACACCCAGACACGTAGACTTCTCCAGGGTAGCAGGTATGTACCTCCCTGGCCCCCAGATTGCGTACTGGCATTTAACTTGGTGCTGTAAACTAAGTCCAGGCATTCTGGCTCTGAACGAAGAGCAGGTGCAGCTCTCACGTGCTGGAGGTCTGTCTCAGGTGGACAGACACGGGGGCTTTCCTGTGCTAAGGAAGGCTGATAAGCTGCAGAACAAAGGTTTGCAATGCAGTTTGTACCTAAACCCATCGGTGGCAAAGAGACCCGAAAATGTAAGCATCTGTGACTTCAGAGAAATCTTGTCTACAGAGCTGGGTGTCTCTTCTTCCCCCTTGCTTTTGAGGAAGACTGTGATAGCAGTGTTCTAAGCAAAACAGCTAAATTTTGATAAAAAGGTATCTTTTAAGAAATGTTTTTCAGCCGATGGTCTGTGAACTGTATCTCAGAAACCCATGGCAGGTAAAGATGAAAAGCAAGCATTTTGCCTTGGGCTTAATTTTGCTATTCAAAGGTCTGCGTATCCGCTGGAAAATATTGAGGGATCTGTGAATTGAAAACAGTTGAAAATCACTGACCTGAAAATATATTTCCTTGTTTTCAGAAAACCAGTGAGACTGAGTTAACAGAACATTTCTCTATGGCGATGTTGATGTCTTTCCCTCCTACCGCCATCCTACTAATGGATCACATGATTTGTGACTAGAATATAGCCTTTCATTTCTTATGGTCCTTCTCTAATGAGATCTTTCTGTGTTGAAACATCAGCACAAAGCTTTCCTAGACTTGCTTGTACAATTATCCAATGTACTGCGAATTTAAATGCAAATAAAAAGTTCTATTAGTTTTTAAAAAGTCATGTTTTCCACTTAATTTTAAATTACCAGTCTTGGCAAAGAGATCTCCCATTATAATTAAGATGTCTTACAGTTCTGGGATCAAGGTTTATTTCTATTTATGGTCAAAAAAACCCAAAATTGACTACTGTAAATGGAACAGATGTGTCTGCACTAGATGTCATAATTATCCATGACAGTTTAGCCTGCTTTTGGAATGCATGTGCTACAGGCACAGCAGTCAAATATTCCAGACCTCTGACCTTAAGCAGATGTCATTATTTTAGTCATATGGACAAGCCAGAAGGAAGGTCAGAGCTCATTCATATATATTTATATCATAATCTTTTATTTTATGTATATATGTGGTATTTTTGCTTGAAGGTTTATAGGAAGAGGTCAGCCCTAAAAAGTGTTTAGGGTGGAATTTGGCTTCTTTCTGACAGAACACAGTGTTTTTAGTGATGTGGCATTGCTTTTTTTCTGATTTGGGATTCCCTGCTGCCCTTTTTTTGAGGTATGGAACCCTTAGGAGGTTGCTGTTACCTGAATTATGCACTAAAATCACTGGGATTTCCTGGAGGGGACATCACCCCAGACTTTGTCTCCTTGAAAGTAGCTGCCATCTCAAGTAACTGTCATCTTCATGGAGTATGCTCATGTCTGATCACAGCCTTTGGCAGCAGTCTTGAGCAGGAAAATATTCTTTCAGCTCAGGTGACTGAGGCTTGTAGGTGTTGCAGAACACTTGTAGGTGTTGCTGCAGGTCATGGAGTTTAATTGTGCTGCATTTTACTGGAGCACTGCTGTGATATTGGTGACCTTCCTGCTTTCATTTTACTGAAACCATATGATTTCAGTTTGTGATGTTGCCTGAAGCCCCCAGGTTATCTAAATAACTTGCCAGCCTCACAGCAAAACTCTCCCCTTTCCTAAAGATCTTTTCACTACCACCCCTGGCAATCTATCCTTTTTTTCTGGGAGGGGGAAAATAGCCATGCTAGCTTCAAATCATTTTGCAATTGCTAAAAATGCAAGTGAGCCTAATAAAAAAAAAAATAAAAAGGGCAAGTGAGCAACAAATTGAAGGAAAGGAAAGGCCCTGAAAGGAAATTAATAGATGAGTTCCTTTGTGAAAATCACCTTTTTCTTTCATGATATGTATAGGGTGACAGTGGCATTTTAGCTGACTAGTTAAACTCTGGGGTACATGCTTACGGTGCCAGGAGAGCAGAATGACTGAGGCTGAGAATTTCTCACAGTAAAATCACAGACCTATTAGAGCTGAAGCAGCAGCCATGTAACACTGTGGTGCTGTATTAGTGGTAAGAATAGGTGGAGGGATTCCTGACAACTTGCTCCCATGAATTTATTGAAACAAATGCTGTTTTCAGCTCTTTAATAAAAGCACTTGCCTTTAAGCAATGGTCAGAAGATGCTGATAGGTTATGAGAGATGCTTCTTCAACTGTGTACTTTGTATCCCTACAGAAGCATATATAGCATCAATATGACCCCCAAAATACAGGTGAAAATTAGTTTTCTGTATCTCTGACCTTAGTTTTGAAGAGCACTCATGGAACAGTGTTGTTGGAGCAGTCAGTGTGTTGGAGCTGATTCCACCCATCACTCTGTAAAAAGTGTGGGACTGCTTGGTCCTCTCCAGCCTGGTCCTGCTGGGACGCCTTGGTCCTCTGCTGTGTGCTCCTCCCGGGCTCAGTGCTTGGGCAGAAACCCAGGCAAGAATGGCTGAGCTGGCCCCAAACTGCAGCCGCCCTCTGGCTTTCTTACAGTCTGTGCTTTTCTGGTGCTCTTCGTAAAGGCAGGGTAGACAAGCCTGGCTTGTTTGTAAAAGGTTTGTTGCTTTGTTACTTGTATTTTAGGGAGAAAAAAATCTTTAAAACCTTGGAAACTGAAGACATGGACAGCTCAGTTCCTCCTTTTCCCAAAACTCTCCTCTTTCTTGCATTATCCACCCTCCTGTGCATTGGAGCTGAAAAGTACCAGAGAAAGTTAAGGGCAAACATTTATACTATATGGATCTGTCCCTGTCCTTAAAGGAGCCAAATGAATTGTGCTGGGTTAAGATCTGTTTTATTGTAATTTTTGGCATGGTCCTGTAGAGCTGCATTCTGTAACTTAAAGCTGTTGAAGTTTAAAGAAAAATAGATGAATTATGGAGAAGAGATATGAGAGTTCACTTATAGTTACCTGGCACCTGTTTCCAGCCACAGGTGGAAAGCAGCATAATTTGGCAAAAAGATACACAGAAATAACCCCAGGCATTGTTTCTGCTAGACCACATCAAAATTACCTAGGGCATGACAGTATTTAGATCAAAGCATTAAAGCTGAAAGGTCATCCAAACCTTATTGCACCTAAAAAAAAAATCAAGTGATCCTTGTTAAAGCTTTGGCACAGCTTTTTTTTCATGGGAGGGGGACATAACTCTTGAAAAATCTGAACTTTGCATTGATTGAAAGTAAAATTGAGATTTTCAGGCTGGCAAAAGCCACTTTTAAGGGATAAAATTGCATTGTCTGGTCTTTTTTTATAGAAAGACGATTAGTAACCTGATAGGAAAATGTCATTTAGCTTCTTTGTACAATATGTGAGTCAACAAATGTGCACTGGGTTAGCCTTGCAATATTCAGCATTGCTTGTACTGCTGGGTATAAGTCATTTAGGTTCCTGAACTTTGCAGAGGCCAAAGTAAAACCTGTTTGAAAATCACTGGTATTCTAAAAGCCCATTTTCTTCCCAGTTCGTGCTGCTCAAGTTCTTAATACCAAAGCAATGGAAGTTTAGGGCATGGTTTGTGTTCTTTCATAAGTGCATTACACATCACAGTTGCATCTAAAAAATAAAGAGATCCACAGGTGGGGGGAAGCTTTTGACTTTCCAAGGTCCTTGCTGGTAAGAAACCTATCCCTCAGTATTCAATATCCTCGTTAAAGAGAAGTAGCTTTTAACTGGGGATTTGCTCAGGCATGGGGGTTTAAGAATTCTGCCAGCTTTTCTGCAACTTGGCTTTTTAAGAGTATCTTACTGACTCGACCTAATAGAGTAGCAAGTGAGGTTTGATCTAGAGAAAAAATAAAGAAATTATAGGAGACAAGCCAGTAAGTTCAAATGGGATAAATCCTTTGAACAGTTTGCAGCTTTAATTTCTGTGTTAGCCTGTAGAGAGACGTGTCCCTGTGTCTCTACTGTAAACCTTGCAATATTAAAGCAAAAATTCTGTCTCGTGGGCCACACTGGAAGAGCCCAAAATTTTGCTTTAAATTTTAAGCCAGCCACAGTCTGCAGAGACCATGATACACTTCTGTTAAACAAGTGCTGAACTGGGAAGGATCAAAACAATATGACTTCAGTTCCAATTTCTTGTTGATGTCCAGACCATAACAGATTCTGGACTGACTCTGCAAGATAGGTATAAAATAATGCTGGTACAAATTAGTAATGTTTTGCTCTCTTTTTACAATGTTACACTGCAAGAGAAAAAAGCCAAGCAAGTTCTGTTATCTGTGCTGCCAGTAGGGAGATTTTCACTGACTGAAGACAACTGCTGTAAAAGCTTTAGCTGGTGGTAAACCCATCACAGGGCTGAAGGAAAACCGTTTTTATCCTCACTTTGGCACAGATGCCATTCTTTTCATGCAGAAGAGCATGGGGAATCTCTTGGCAAGTAAATTTTGTGGATGTTGCACCTCTTAAGATTTCTCTCATTTCTATAAATCTCAAAGAACAAGGTTTTGTTTTTTTTTTTCTGAAAGGGGATTTATCGCTGCTATCTGTTAACTGCCTGTAAGCAATGTGTACTTTAAATATTTTATAGCTACATGAAGAGATCAGGGCTCAGAGCACTATGGTTTTATGCAACTTATCTGTCAAATGGCTGTTATACCTTTAGTTTTGTAATATGTTTTACCTAGAAATGTGATTATCAGGACACATTTTAATAGATAACGCCTTTACACCAGGAGCAAAAAGTGAATATATAAATTAATTCCTCGTGAGTCTTTACATGTTGGACCCTTGTTTGTTTTTGGGTCATGGAAATTTAGCATTGCTAAATTTCTTTTCTCATTTAGCAATTGCATGAGGATAATCTAATCTAATGACAGGAACAAAAAAGTAGCTCTCTGTTTTCCAAAGTTGTAGCAGATGTAGAGAGAAATTATAAACAATTTTCCAAACCTAGTGTCTAAATTCTTAGCAGTGACATCTTGATCTTGGATGAAAAACACAGCTTATACATACTAAACAGAACAGTTCACTCTAAGCAGATGCAGGGTCATCCATTAGGAATACTTTATCTGATTAGTATTGTTAATGGAAGGGCTTATCCGGCCATTCCGTAAAAGCGGATCTGCTGTAGATCATGATTTCTTGTCAATACAATCATCAAGGCTATCATGGTTGTGACAGCCCAGTATTAACCTACCAGGGAGAACTGGGCAGGATAATAAACCAGGCAATCAGGGAAACAAAGACCCTTCCATTGATTTCTCTTCCATGCACAGCATTGCCCCCTGCACTGCTCCTTTTCTGTCATTCCACTTGGCAAGACAGATTACTTCAGCATCTCTCTTTACTCAAGTTCTAATATACTCATTGGCTTTATTGTGATAATTTATGGCAGTTTTGATTTTTGTATCAATCATGGCCTCGATAAATGGAAAGGTAATACAGAAAGGGCTTGTTCCTGGAACTGATGGAAGTATCATAGTTATATTGTAGATTATTCTAAAATATGTAAATTAGGAAGCAAAACAAAAACTCAGTCTTCTACTTGAGAAAAGAATGATCTTGAGATTGGACTATCCTACATTAACTTTGAAGATTACCTATCTAATATTTTAATTTTGTGTAATGCACTTCTGTTGTTGAAGTATTTCTGACAACAATCACTGTATTTATTATAAATTATAAACTGTCTTTATTATAAATAGTATGTTTAGATATTAACATCTGTCTTGTAAATTTTTTGTTTATATATTAACAACTGGGCATAATTTTAATCAAATAGAATTTATGTAGACATCATTTCAATAGATTATATCTTATTTGAAGTTAGTACTTTTTGAGTTGGTCTTTGAAGCCACTCTTCAGTTAAAATATAGTGGATTTCTTGTTTATTTTTAATAACCTGGGAAAAATAAATCTTCTGTTTGGAGGTAAGATACATGTTTTTAAACAAAACAGATTTTCCTTAGCTATTTGTATAATTCTGAGGAGAAAAAAAAATATTTAATAGATGATACGGATAGATTTAAAAAGCTATTACGAGTGTGAATTGCTTGGGAAACAATCCTGAGCCAAGTGAGGCCTGCAGTGACTGGCATGCACGGTGACAAGCACAGGAAGTAGCTGTGCTATAACAGAGCCCTAAAACCACGGCGCTTCTCTCGGTGCCGATCCCGATCCCGGCGCTGCGCTGCCTTTGCAGCTCCCGTAGGAGATCCTGGCAGCAGGAAGGCAGCTCTTTGTTGCCATGGTTGTAGAGCTGCACCACTGACTTGGAATAGCTGATCAAACCAAACCCATTCCTTCCCTGTTTTCAAGAATAAGATAAAGATTAGTGAAAACTTAAGAAAGATTTTGAATTTTAGATACTTCCTGCTAGGACAAGGTGATTTTCATTGACATTTCTTTGTATTAGGAACTGTATTTCTTTTCCTAAAATTGTAACTGAGCTTACCTATCTAATTTTAGGGGTTTTTAAATATCATTTTAAGTTTCAAATACTTCCCCTGCTATTTTTTTTTCTTTTTCTGTTTCAGCCTTTACTGCATACACTTTTCATTCCTTTATTCTTGTCTTCTAACTGTGCTTGAATTTCTTAGATTCTTTTTCCTATTCTTTATTTCTATGTCTGTTTTTTCCCTTCCATGTTTTCCTTCCCTAGATAGGATACAGGACTTTATGTCCCATGCGCTTGGTGTGGCTGAATCTGTCCCTCCTGTTCACCTGCCTGCTTCTTTCACTCCTTAGGTAGGGGTAGGGAGTGAAACATGAAAGATCTGACAAGGGTTTGTCATAACCACAAGAAGATTACAATTCTTGAAATCCTGAGTGTACTGAGCAAAAAGACCACAACAAAAAAGAACCTCTCCAAAAGAAGATAGTAAAGCCTTCAGTGAAGACAGGTTTTTTTACAAGAAATAGTAGCCAGACTGCTAGAGGTTAAAAAATGGAAATGGAGGATTTGAAACAGTATTTGTAAAAATGCTTGTGGGAAGGGGGATGTTTGGACACTTCCCATACTTCATAATGAGGCAGAAGAACAAGTGAATTCAGAAAAAAAGTGGAAAAGGGGGATAATCAACCACATGCACAAGGGCAAAGGAATGCAAGAGGAAATTTCTAATAGGCAAAAAAGACATCAGGGTTCATGACCTGAAAATCAGTGAGACTTGTAAGGACAGGGTGGAGGGGTTGATGCTCTGTTTTGGCTGAGATCAGAATATGGAGAAGTCTGGGGAAGGGAAGGCTCTGGGGAGGCTAAGACCTTCCAGTACCTAAAGGGACTACAAGTGATCTGGAGAGGGACTTCTCACAAGGGTCTGTGGTGATAGGACAAGGGGTAATGGCCTTAAACTGGAGGAGGGTAGGTTTAGATTAATGTAAGGAAAAAATTCTTTACAGTGAGGGTGATGATGTGCTGGAACAGGTTACCCAGAAAAGCTGTGGATGCCTCATCCCAGGCTGGATAGTGCTTTGGGAAACCTGTCCTAGTTTTGTTCTAGCTCATGGAAGGTGTCTCTGCCCATGGAAAGGGGATTGACACTACATGATCTTTAAGGTGCTTTCAACCAAACTGTGTGCTAATTCTGTGAATGAACAAAGATGAGCAGACATAGTAGACAGAAACCAACATGAAGTTAACAGAAAAAAGCAAAGGGAAAAGAGCAATTTGATCTACTGTAAGGAAAGAATAAAGGAAGCAGATGCTCTGAGACAGTAAGGGTTGTGGTGACAGCCCTAGGAAAGTAGCAGATGGACTGGAGTTTTTTTAAAAAGCAACAAACAAAAAACCCCAAAAGCCAAACTCCAACAAAATAAAACAACAACAAAACCCATTAATGATATTCAGGGAATTCGTGAGCCTAATCTACCTTCAAAAAGAAAAACTCATAAAGAGCTAGGATATCATAGCCAAATGGATAAAATGTGAACAGTTGTAAAGTGCATGGTGGACCTTAGATGCAGTAAACTAAAAGGTAGCTGGCACTGAGTTTTTAGCTTGGCACAGCTCTTCCTGTTACCAGAGTGTGAGTGCCTTGCTAGAGCCTTAAAACTGAAGAGCACTAAACCTGAGTTTCTGTGCTGCAGAAGATGTGCAGAATGAGCCTAAATTCATGCAAAATGCCTTTTGTGCCTAGTACCTCTTGTCTCTTGTATCCTTTGTGTCTTTTCTGCATTTAGTTTCATATCTGAACACTTGAAACCATAGTGCCCAAGTGGATTCTCTGAAAAACTATCCATGAGGTCAGAATTTTGCACATTTCTCACAATATCTCCTTGCATTTGGAGTTACTCAAATCTAATCAATGGAACACACTGAACTTCTAAGTCATCTGTTTATAATCAAATCAGGAGATACCAACTCAGTCAGAACTGTTGTGCTTTTGATGACTATGCTCTGAATTTGCACTGATGTCCTTCAGAACAGAATCCAGCCACTTGGTCTGCATGAATGTAAGGAAGCTTAGGAGTTTATCTCAACGAATGAATTACTTATTCCTTGCTAGACACACTCAGATACCAATTTCTTTCAGGTCTTTGTATTGTAAGCTTAAGGGAGTGAAAGTGACACAGCAGTCATCCGTGCCGAATTACATGCAGCGTACGGCACAATAGCAGTGACACCGATGCATCCTCTAATGTGTGCTTAAACATCCTGATGCCATATTTGACTTAAAAGCAATTGTTGTCCTGTTACCGGGAATGATAACTGCACTTCCTCTCCCTATCCAGCATCTTGACTGAACAAGCTACTGAATGGAATATGCTCTAAGTGGCCGTGTTTTATATGAAAATTTGATTAAATCCGTTCTGTGGGCCACTCCAATGTGAATCATAATTATATTATTCCACCAGTAACTGAGGTAATATGATAAGAAGAATGTCACACTCTAGACTGCTTTAATGGAGTATATATTATAGCTCACGTATTCAGCAGTCCTCACATAAGAAAGAAATTTGATACTAAATGGCAGCTTAAAGCTGTAATACTTGGTGGGTCACACTCTTCCAGCTCATGCATTAGCATCATTGGGTGTAATGGAAATTGTGCAAGATGAAAGTCCAGAGCAGGATTTGAAAAGAAGTGAGAGTGATGATAAAGCTTCCTCATATTAAACATTTTTCATACACACTCTTCATTATTGCAAGGCAAGTGGGGGCACTTTACTATCTTGGTTGACTTCCTCTGTGGCTTATTTTCAGCTGACCTCCCTCAATAGATGAGAATGGACGTGTTTCTCTGTGGCAGTTTGTCTTACTGCAGCAGAGCTGGCAATAACATTTCATAGCCTTCCCTTGGAGAGCTCAGCTCCTCACACACCGACATTCTTGTGTGGCTCTGTGTTTTCAGCCATCCAAGACAGTTTTGGTTTTGATGACTATCCTTAAAAGAATAAAAGGGGAAGAATCTTGGTGAGAAACTGGAGATTTGAAAACAAGGTAAGCAGTTAGCACTTATTTGTCAGGTTAAAGAATATAGTTTCCAAGTAGGAATTCTGTGTTGTGGCTTCATTGAGCTGCAGGTTACAGCAATCTATTTCAAAACAATGATTTGCAGTTGGTTATCTGATACCAAATGGCCTGAAAATCAAATCTTCTCTTGTGGGTTCCTACATGTACAACATACAGTTGTAGGAAAACAGAGCCTTAAAAAAGATAACTCCTTGGGAAAATGTATTGAATTTAGTGAGTCAGCTGCTTAGATGAGCAGTAGGGTTACTGCAGATGCCAGATTTAGAGTTTTCTTTACTATGCTGCTGTTCCTGGGAGGTCATTTTGTCTTAGTCTTCTCTACACCGGTGTTCTCTTTTCGTTGAGCACTTCCAACAACATACACATTGTACCAGCATTCTCAGGCAACCTTTCAAGAACAGAGGATTTGTGCTTTGTATTCAAAGAAGAGCCGCTCAAGTCCATTGCAATTAGCCTGTGATGGATGAGGCACTGGAAGTAGCAAAGGAGGTTAGTGGGGCTGTTCCTAACTGAAGGAATTAATTTTCTGTGTTACCAGTCAATGTACCTGGCTTCTCCTAGGTTTGGGAGTTCTGTGTGCAAGAATTAATAGCTACGCTCTGAGCTCTGATGAAAAGTATAGTATGTTATTGTTGCTTTGTGTTTTCTGTCTGTGCCAAACAAGCTAAAAATGTCAGAAAAAAAAATTAGTGACCTTGTCCTGCTAAGCCTTGAAATGGCATTGGAGCAGCAGCTGACTTTGGCCAAGTTCTCTTGTAAAAACACCCTCAGCAACATTGCAACATGTGAATAAACAGTAACTGTCATTCTAATAACAGCACAAAGGTTGAATATAAAATAAATAAAGGCAAGGATAAAAACTCTTGACCTGAGGCCCAGTTCTCAATCACAGAAGTCAAGGGACTTTCAGCATGTTCCAAAGCAAGCAGCATGTCAGGCTGACCGTGATTTGTATTTTTCCCGATCCCACTTGTATTTGCTCTCAGTGCAGTCTTACAGTGATCAGCGTTTACAATGTGATCAGACATTAGTAGCTCTACCAGATGTGGGTCTTCTTTCACTGATATTGGAAGTGCAAATTTTTAGTTGTAGGGAGTTTTATTTTCACGTCAGCAGTAGGATCACCTTTTGCAATACTGAAATTGTCTCACTGTGCTAGCTGGTGCTTCTTGTGGCTGTGTCTCTTCTCGTTGGGCTGGATTCTGAATGTGGAATGTCACTGAATTCATTAATACATGGAAATGATTCATTTAAGGAAGGCTTCTTTCCCCTCTGTACATGCTTGCTAATTAGCAGATGAATTTTGATGTTCTAATTGATCTGCTGCAGAGAGACAGCTGTGCGCCCCAGCTGTCCCCCGCTCCGGTGGGCCTCCTCTGCAGCAGGGAGGCAGCAGCCCCGCTCCTGACAAATTGATTTAACTGGAGCGCCGTGCCTTGGGGGAGCCGTGCGCCGCGCTGTCGCTGCAGATGACTGCAGCCCTTGCGGATGGCGAACACTGGAGCGCTCTAATTGCCCAACAGTGTCCTTTCCATTGCCTTGCTGAAATTCAATTTTTCATGCCTCACCAAGCTTTCCAGTCCCTCTCCTGCCCCTAGTGTGGAAGTACTGTATTCCGCCCGACTGCCATTTTAGGTAAAAATTCAGATGCTTGAGAACAGGGCTTAAATTGTACTTAATATGCTAATACTGTGTAATGTAATGTGCTCAGTCACTTATCAAAGTATTTGCATTTAATTCTTAGGGAAGTGTTCTCTAATTACATTGTATTTAGCAGGTAGTCATTGCTAGGAACCTTTCACACTAATCTTAGTGCATCAATGTTCTTCCTACCGCTTGTGTAGGAATGATGGCTGCGGTGCCCTTTAAACATTTGCTCTTTCATTTTCAAGTATAGATTTTTAAGGCTTCATGTCCACTTACACCCCATTTTGTCAAATCTGGTGAATACTTTTCATGTAACAGGTGCCTCTCCACAGAAATGACAACTGTGGCCTCAAAAAGTACAGCTATTTAATACATCTTTCATGTCACTCTCCCTCATGAATGGATTTCCAAGTGCACGGCATCATCTTCCCTTTCTGGGGGCCATTGATTTGGCCTGAATATACCTCTGGGGGGGAAAAGAAACAGCACCACAAAAAGGGCCATAATGAATCTAATGGTGCCACACCACTGCCTTTATGCATATCTGATGGATAACCAAGCATATCCAGCACATTTATGGGTGGGCAGCTTTATAGCCTGCTAGGAAGTAGCAGCTGCTCTGAACGTTCACACAGGTTTTGTGTGGAGGAGGACTTAGAGGTTTTCTCAGAAATGGCTGTCCATTGTGTTCGCAGAAATATAATGTCACTACTTATTATTATTTTTACTATTATTTTTTTTCTCAGTATGTACCTCTTTGTGTAAATGTGTGCAAGTGACAGGGATTCAGCAGAAAGGAAAAAAAGATAGGGGTTTATACCATTGCCTGTTAAGGTAAAAACAGCATATATATGTATGCAGGTATTAAGGCATAAGGCTGCTAAAGATTTTGTCAAAATGACCATATGTTCAGACATAAGTGACAGCCACTAAAAATTTTGAGAAAAACACCTTTCTGAATTGCACTCAGCTGTAGTCCCAAAGAGCAGCAGAAAGTACATTGGGGGGAGGGGGGGGGGAAGAAGTCAGGATTTCATCCATCTTGTATGCTACTGTTCTTCACCCCTGCACACACAAACAGTTAAGCTTAAGCAAATATTATGTAGGTAAATGTGTCTTCCATGATGTGAGACGGTTTTCTTAATTGACAGTGCTTTCCTCAAAACTCCTGTTACAATATGCATATCTTCAGGATAAATTCCTCTCTCTCCTAAGGTCAGCCCCTGTACCACATGTTACCATTATTTTCATCCTTCAGTAGCCTTTCTTGTTTTATTTGTTGTATTTCCAGTGAGATATAATGTAAGTAATTATGCATTTTTCCCTCAGAGAATGACAGAAGCATATCTTCCATAATGAGTAAGATGTTTTGTGGTTAAAAATAGTGCTTATTGGTCATTTTATTTCATTTTATAGCAGCAGCTGAAGATTTACTGAGTACTTCTTGGTAATACTACATGAAATTCATGGGCTGAGGAAGCAACCTGAACTCTTAATCTTGGGCAGCATTTAAAAAAGTGATGCCCAGCGGACCATCACCTGTAGAACTGAATTATGCTGAGTTCATTTATAAGCCTTAATGAGGAGAAGGATATTCTTAGGAATGAGGTTTGTTCCCACTACTGTGTGTTGTCGCCAAGGGTTGTAGAAAAAGGTGCGTGTTCTCCTGTCATGCCTGGGATCTCTAAAATGTGAATTGCTCCTTGGGGACTTCTGTGCTGATGGCTGTGCCTGCAGATGGCTGCAGGTCATGGTTGCTGCTTCCCTGGGGTGGGAATGGTGTGGATGCTATATTGGCTCACCTTTGTCCAGCTATCTTGTGCAGGACATTACCCTGCCAGCCTGCTTGTGGCTTCTTACCAGCACTGCAATTATGGCTGCTAACAGAAAGCAGGAGACCACAGCAGGGGGAGAAATCAAAAGGTCCTGTATCCTCTCTGAATGCAAAATGGCATTGTGAGGCAGTTTTATCCCAGAAAGGCCTGAATGGGCAAGGCAGAGAGGCATTCTTTGGCACATTGCTCAGGATAAAAGTTCTCATGCTCTGACCATGTCTGGATGGATGAGGACCATGTGCACATCAGTCACATACACTGACTTGAGGTCGTTGCAGTACAGGGTGTATTTGTTGCAGAAAGTACTGCAGGTCTTGGGGTCTCTGTGGATGGTCAGATGTTTGTCCTGCTTTATAGACAAGTCTTTTTCACTGCCTTAGGTCAGAGGGGAAAACATGCTGGCAGTCCTGTTTTGTTGTTAACACTGTGAGCATATGCCCCTCAGCAGCCCTATTCCAGATTCTGTCGCTGGGAAAAGCCAGCCCCCTCCCTCCCTTCCAGTTGACATGAAAAGCCAGCAGCTACCTCTGGCTGATGCTAAACCTCTCTTTGCTTTAGTATGCACTAACAAGGCAGACTGTTTCAGAAGAACACTGAATAATGGGAAAATATGGGTGTTTACCACTTTAAGGATTAATTTTCTGGGATAGTATTTCTTTTCCCCACAGCCAAGATGGTTTATATTGAACATTTTAGGCTGTCATGTCACTACAAGGTGGTACTTAGCTACCAGTAGGGTGCTGAAGTTTGCCCATCCTCTTGTACATCTCCATCATAATATTTGGCTGTTGTGTGAGAAGTGTTTAGAGCAGAGTTTATTCCACCATGTGTTGCCAAGTACCATTTTGTGCTGCCATTATTTAGTTTTGTTTCATAAGAAGTGAACAGAATGGTAAAGCTACACCTGCAATAAAGCTTCCACAGTGTATTATCACAGCTAAGGCATTAAGGAACTGCCACTTCAAGCAGGCAAATGAGTACAGACACGAAAGAAAGTGCAGTGCTTAGCTCTTTTATTTTGACCAGTGTAATGTAATTACTTATACTAATCTTCCATTATATTTCCTTGACTAGTAGAGACAGAGACCTAATTGTGTCTCTAGCTGTTGCTACTGCAAAGTACCTTTTAAATCATATTAACATCCATACTTGATCTTCCTACTGGTTTTGACATGTAGATCACAATATCCTGTTAAATTACTCAGCAAGAGTGGCTGGCTTGTGGTGTATCCAAACCACAGCACAGCAATGTGTCTAGTGTGAGTGATTTGATGGAAGTAGAAGAGGCTCTGACCCCTTTTCTCTGGGAAAGCGCTTGACCTTCCCTTTTTAAAGCATTATGAGTTCTGTGCAGCATTCTATTCTAGCTGGTACTTCAATACCAAGATGCCAGAAATAGTCAGAAATTAATTATTCTACTTCTGGCTGTTCAAGAAATTATGCTTCCTTTTCTTTGGTGTGGATCTAGCTGTAGTGATGAACACGTTCTGCACAACCAGGCTGGATTATTGTAAGTCACTGAAGCTGAAGATAAAAGCTCCATAGAAACTTGGTCTACCGCGGAGCGCAGCAGCCGAGCTCATTAGTAGGTGCAGCACTGCGGGCACACAGCGCCGGTGCCGTGCATCATCAGCTGGCATCCCGTTTACTTCAGCAGCCAGCTCTGGGCTCCTTCAGCACATAAGGTCACCAAAAGATTGGTATGGATGCTGTTTGTCTACACATTGCCACATTGCCTCTGGTACAGGGCTGCCCATCATGTGCGGAATTAAAACTCCCTGGAGCTGGACATGGCCTGTTTTGGCCAAAGGCTTTTTCTGGAATCTGAGAGGCAGTTACAAAAAAAAAAAAAAAAAAAGAAGTCTCTTCTCAATTTATAGCCTTTATGTTCTTTTGAAGGAATCCTTCCTCCTACAGTAGCAGAAGAGACACTTAAAGATGTGTTTTTTCTGAAAGGAAGCATAATAAAACTTGGGAGCAGAGTAGAGATCACCCTGGAAAAGTCTGTGAAGTTCTAGTTATGACATTGCCATTCTAGTGATGGAGCAAAAGGTGTCACAGAAATGCCTTAGCTCGTGCTTTACTGATAAATACACCATAGTGTACCATGGGTAGATCTCAGTCTGGCTGTCAGGATAGGCATCAAGAGGTCATTTGACTACTCTGTGTAGCCTGGTTCCTACAAGAGGTTCCTACAAGAGCTGGAGACTGCTCCCCACAGTCCAAAGGGAGCTGTTGTCCGTGGAAAGATGTGAGAAGGCTTGGGAGGCCATGGCAGAGGGTCACAGCACAGGCAGCAGGGAGGATCAGGGGGGCTACAGGAAGACAGCTCTAGGAAATGGCAGATAGCTTTTGGGTGCTGTGCTGACGGAGGGACTTCTGAAGAAATTACTGTTTGTCTTCTGCTGCATGCAGGAAAAGGGAAATTCTGTCAGTTAGCTCTGTTATGCAACCCTGTCTTGGTCAGTCTCAGAAATACAAGATTGGAGGGTAGAGAATTTGGGAGAGTGACTCCTCCAGGCCTTTGGGTGGGATCACCAAGCCCTACCAGCCCTTCTTCTCTAGCTGGGGTGGAAAGCCATGCTACAGGAGAAGAGGGGCTCATCTCTTCCCATCTGCCTTGGGGACTGCTATGGTTCTTATACTGCTTCTGCTAGAAGGGATCTCTAAAGGTCATCTAGTTCTGCTAGGATGAATTATTTATGGCTACCTTATCTCTTACAGAATTTCTTCCTTAAACATCTGTGATGAAGTGGATTGCATGCAGTAGTCTATTTCTCTGATTTGTGATCCTTTTAGTTGGAAGGTCTGCTCTGTTATTAATCAGAATTACAACATAATTACTTTTTCTCTTTTTCTTCCTTTTTCTTGTTTGTTTTTGGTTTTTTAATTGCAAGTTAAATCAGTGATTTTTTTTTTTTTTGTCCAGATAGGGAGGAAACCCTATCTGTCCTCATTTATAAAAACCCTTTTCTCTCAGAAAGCTCTCATCTTTTACTGAGACAAGGAAACTCCGCCTTTCAGTCTCTCCTTCCTGAGCAGATCTCCAGGAACTCTCTCAAATATGTTGCTTTCTTATACATTCTCTCAAGTTTCTCCACACTTCCTGCAAGTGCAATGCACCCAAACATCAAATGTGGCCTCCTCAGTGCTGAGCGGAGCACAGTAATTGCTTCCTGTTTTCTTCTGCTAAAATGTCACAGAATGAGAATTGTCCCTCTTTGACCCCAAACAGCCTTACAGTATTGGTTCTTATGCAAGTCATAATTCATTGCTGGTTGCACATCCCCAGGTTCTTTGTGGGTTTGGGTTTTTTGGGCTTTTCTTTTGTTTTCTGGTTATACCCCATTGTGCATCTCTTGTATTTTGTACCAAGCGTGAAGGTGTCTGCATCTAAGGATGTTTGATTTCATTGTGAACTGTTTGTTCTAATGAAAGTAGTCCTCTGAATTTTGGTGTAAAGGTCAGAAAGGGATATCAGTAATTTTTCATGAGGTATAGTGATCTTAATGTCGTGAATAACAGAGTCATTACAGCATCTGGCTTTAAAGTTGGTGAGAAGGATTGATTCTAGTGTTTTGGGCCGTGGTACATTAGTGTAGAAACAAACGAGGATCAGCTGTTGTTTTCCATATGAATCCAAACTGTGGCAATGAGTCAGAAAGCCTGACAGAGTCCAAGAAAATTGTATGGGTTTCCTGCTGAAATAAGTGGCATGCCCTGCAACGTATGACATGTCTTCCTCTGACCTAGGACACCTTGCTTTTAGCAGCATTCATCTCTGCAATTTATACAGGCATTCATATTTCACTTTCTCCATTTAATCCTAATAACTAGCTTTTAGAAGAACATGACAGCATAACATATGGGTGGTAAAACTGCTCATAAACCATAATAACATGGCCAAAAAAGCTTAGATAGATAGATGCACTATGCTTATTGTGACATTCTCTGATTAAGAGGTATAGCTACTTATTACAGCCATTAGCTTGGTGACTTGGAAGCAGACTGAAGCCATTATTTGAAAAACAGGTTGTAAGTCCAAATTTTAAACAAGTGTGTACTTACTACATGTAAGAGATATAATTATGTTTGCAATTCTGTTCTTCAGTGTGCAGATGGTAATTTTGTTCATTTGTGGTTTGCACACTGATAATGTTTGCTGTAGAACTGGCCTTGGCAGGATTAAGTGTGTGTTAACATTAAGTAGGCAGTCTGTAATACTTAGTTATAATTTTGTTGATAGGGTTCTGGTGGGATAAAAACCAACCAGAAACATAAGTCTAAATAATTTCTTACTATATACAGTCTTCCTCTGTCTGTGTATGTGTGCATATGTTTTTGCACCTTATTATTTATTTTTATCGTGTGAAGAATTTTTTCATTTTTCCTTCTCATTTGGAAAGTTTTGTGTTTGCTTCATTTTCAGTGTAGGCAGTATCTGCAAGTTTGTGCATTTAGGAATAAAATTCAGTTTCTACTCAAAGTAATTTGAAGTTTCCTATTAGTTTTTAGGGGTTGACATATGTAATATACACTTATGAATGTGTATATGAGGGAGATCTAAAGAACAAACCGTCCATTAAAGGTACCCTTTTCATTTCATATTTTCTCAAGAGTTATTCAACAGATGTTTGAGAACAATTAACAGCATATTTTAAACAACTATTCCACTTCTCCAGATTGAAGGTGAAACAGATAAATATGCAGATCAAATCTGTAAAATGGTTTTATGATATTGAGGTTAGGCATTAGATTGTCATGGTACAGTAAACCTATTTGTACAGTTCATTGTTCAGGTTTTCCACTTTTAGAAGTGTATGGAACTCTCACTTTAATAAAATAGATGTAGAAGGGGAAAAAAGTAGTTACATAGCAAGCCCAAGATGCATGACAAATAAATAAATAATATCTTCTATTTTTTCTTGTTGTTTAGCCAGTACAAAGAGTTTTGCAATATACTAAAAAAGGGGTGTAGTACAACATACTGTATAAATGTACATTAAATATATTACATACTATTTAAATTATATACAAGGATACTTAGAAAAAAACAGACTGCACATTACAATTTTCTATGCATGTTTATATGATAAAAATTTTGTATAATAATCACAGATTTTATGGCTAAAAAGTAAAAAATGCCATAGAATATATTGTCTTAGAATGGCCCAAATGGTATAAATTCTCAGAATAAATGAAAAATCTCAGTCTGGACTTTGATATTTATGCTTTAGCAATTCAAACAAGATTTTGCCAAAAGCATTGTAGCTACCAGAGCCACGTGAAGCAAATATGATTAAAAGATCTCATTTAGTATCACCAAAAGCCCTGATTACTTTACGTTCTTTTATTATCCTCTACATCCCTAAGTTTGTGAAAGCGGCATTATGGGTTAAATGAGAGTGTTTCATCTCAGTTTTCCATGCTCATGGGAGGAGACAGTCACTCATGGAGCCCTTTGTTTCCTGTTAGAACCACCCCTAAAGGATCTTCCCTTTTACCTGTAACTTGTGGGCTGCTGCTTGGTGGGAACATTCCTTCCCCCATGTGAGGCTGTGAGTGGCACTTCAGGAAAATACACTCTGGTAATTGCATTGCACACAGATGTGTTCAGCAATGTGTGTCCAGTGTTCCTCCTGTCTTTCCACTCTCACTCCTCTCTCTGAAGAAAATCAGCCTGCCAAGGCAAGGATTTCATCTGTTCTGTAAAGAACTTAGTACAGTTGTTGGCAGTGTAAAGGTAAAAGGAGTATTAAAGATCACTTATATTAACATGAGCTAATGTATTCAGAACTTAATCAAAACTAATTCTTTCTGAGACTGAAATGGTTACTGTGATTTTAAAGGAATATTATTATTCATGGGACATGAGGCACTTGGGATCTCCATTTCAGATGTGTTAGTAAGTCCTTTATTAGGTACTGTTAACACCAATGTATTACATTCTTCATAGATATAACCATTTCACTTAGAATATGTTACGGTATTTTTAAAATTTTTTTTATAAGTCAGCATAGAGTCAACTGTCTCTCAATAAAAAAAGAACAATAATTAACCTATAATAGTCTGGAAAATCCAATTATTTTCTTAAGAAAAGGAGTGTTTGTTAATTTTATAACTGAGAAAAAAATTACACTTTAAATGCGGTGTAGTTAAACATTTGAGTATGATCAATAGTGTACAACATGCTTTTGTTCTCTTGTCTGTAAATAAACTTGCCTTTCCCTGCCCCTTGTTGATCTGATTATTGATGTAAGGCTGCTGATACTTCCCTAAATTGTTACAGCTTTGTGCAAATACTCCTAATACGGTCTTTGTTCTTTCACCACGCAGCAAGATGTCTGCCCTGTATTTGTCCCCAAAGAGTTACAGTGTAAAAATATATCCCTAAACATATAGTGCAAGTAATATTTTCTTCTCCTTCCATCCTGGAGTTGCCTGAAATTCAAGAAACCTACCTACCTGTCATTCAGGCCACCCTGCAAAGTAGCACGTTTGGAAGGCATAAGTCACAATCCTCCTAGTTCATTCTTATGCATTTTTGCTCCTCTGAGTCACCTGTCTTCCAATTTTAAATCCTAAATAATGCTTTCTTTCTGCCCTTTTACTCTTCCCTCACTGTCACCTCTTTTTGCAAGAGTGAAGTCTTTTTTCAAACTAGATGTTCAAACATCTGACTCACTGGGACTTTGATTGCAGAGAAGGATGTGGCCTCAACCGAAACAGAATATTATAATCTGTTTTCAGACTGTTAGAAGAGATATGGCTGATTTTGAATCAGTCAGCAAAACTGGCTTTGACCATTTCTGAGGTCTTAAAATGTTCCTTGAGAAATAATGATTATTAAAAGAGAAGATAAATTTCATGAGGCAGCAGATGTTTATGCAGAAAAAAAAAAAATAAATCATGTAAGTCTGGAGATTTCCATAGCATGTTTTTCATTTGCAACTATCTCCTGTACAGTAGGTCACTGTATGGCAATGTAAGTGAAATGTTGGAAAGCACGTCTCAGACTCTGCCTCATTTATTAGTTGCCAGCTAATAGATGTCACTTTTTGGCCCTGTTTACCTGTGAATAAATTTTTAATAGTCTTGGAAAATAATCTGAATTGTGTGTTAGTGACCAGATGAGACAGATAACCTTATGTAAATAACAAATTAACAGGATAGTAATACTCAGTGTAATACCTAGGAATGCAAGCTCCGTCTTTGCCGCAAATGCTGTCTACTAAATGGGGCTTAGCAAGCAGAGTCATAGGAAAGAGTGCTGCAAGGCGCCTCAAAAGGGCATCCAGAGCAGCCCTGCTGTCAGAAGGATCAGCTTTCCCTAATCATACCCTGAAGGTCATCATGTTCCAATTTGTTTGAAAAATTTGCTCCCTGTTGTGGTCTACGGTTTGTTGCCCTCATGAAAATTGTGTGAGCTGCAATGCAGTTTTTTTTTGTACGTCAGTGAGAATCTACTCTTGTAGCTATGGCAGGAAGGTACCAGAAGAGGGACAGTCACCTGAATGTATCAGACAAGGCTCAAAGTTACTGGAGAAGGAAGGGGAATGAGATTTGGATTTACTGCATCTTGTGAAAGGAGAATACCTTTTCCCCCATTTCCCAAAGCTGGACTGAGAAGTTGTCTGATGCCTGTTATAACTTCATATACAATAACCAACATCTCAATCTCTGCCTGCAGCCTAATGCAGACTTCCAGTCTTTGGAGTGCTCAGCTTGCGTGTTGCTTTATTTTTTGCAGAAAGGCAAATGGTTTCTGCCAGAGCCCCACTGTCGCTGGAGGTGGTGAAGCCAAGGAGCATGAGTAGCTAGGCTGGTGTCTCTGGGAGGAAAAGCTTTATCTGCTCAAGTTTATGGGGTATGAGGTTGTCTGGAATAGTGATGGAATAGGGTCATGGACCAGCAGGTAGATGGGGAAGAAGAAAGTGGATAAATCTAGAAGTACATAAATGCCCAGTACGCATTGGCAGATGGGACATGACGTGACATTACCTCCTCTGATAAGGTAGGTGGGGAGCTTTTGGATGGTGGAGGAGAGGGCAGGGCACTGATCGCTCTGTTGCACATGTGCTGTTCTTCAGGATTTGTTGCTCTGCCTTGGAGAGGTAGCAACCCTCCTGCCTCCTATAGCCAGACTCAAGGAATTGTCCTCTCTGCACTGCAGTGGTGCCTACAGGTGCTCTGTAGATCAGGACTCTGTAGTGCTTTGACGCTTAGGGAAACCACTTCAGCAGCTGCAGTTGCATGCAGATGGTGCAAGAGACTGTGGTGCCTTCAGGGAATGCTGCTGTCCAGCTCGCAGTACCTTGGGAGGGCACCTGGTCTTCGCTGTGACCTTCTTGGTGCTGATTGTTCCTTGTTACAAGGCTCAGCTGGATTTGTGTCATGCAAAGGGACAGAAAGTTAATTCGTGATCTCAGCAAATGTGCTCCCGGGTAGAGATGGCCGCAGTGTGCGTGACCAGTGGAGATACTGAGGGCTGCGAGACAGGAAAGGACTGGCATTGAGAGCCAGTCCTCCTATTGCTCTTTGAGTCACACTCCTCAAGGCAAATGCACTGAATTGTTTAAGTCAGCTGTGCCCTATGCCACAGGCTGATTTCTGTTTGAATGCTTTATGTGTGTGAGTAACTAACCACCATCTTCCATGAAGATGTTGTGCATTCCCGTGGAAAAGGCTGGAATCTGCAGTGTCCAGCTAAAGGGACAGTTAACTGCCTTCCTTTGATGTGGGTTACATCACTTCAGCATTGAGAGGGAGCATTGTTGTTGCTCCCTAGCCCCAAGGCTTTGTACACTACCAGGTGATTTAAGTAGCCTCATAGTAGGTTCCTGGTCTCTGTCTCTCAACTGGGCACTGGACACCTAATGGAAAAAGTTATACTGGAAAGAAACACTATGGAAATAAATGTATAGTAATTTAATCAGAGTAGAACTGCTAAGTTATTCAATTTCTCCTTTTATTGGATTTGGAACACTTTCTTTTTCCTGAAAATAGAATTTCGCACAAGTAATTTCTAACTTTTGTTTCCCTACTAAAGCTTTTTTTTTTTTCTCTCTTAGTTCTGCCTTCTCAGATGTTTTCTGATGTCCTGTCATCTTGGTGGTTGCCATACACTTGCTTGTGATTTAGAATGTATTAAAAAAATTATACAGACATGCTGTCTTTAGTATGTAAGAGGTCTTTATCCCCTGCAGAAGCTAAGTGACCTGTGATAATTAATATATTTCATTCAAAGACTCTAGGAAAGAACAATCCATCAACTTGTAAATAGATAAACAAATTCACTTGACAAAGATCAAGCAAAGAGCCTTTGGGAGAGGGGACATTAAGCAAGGTTTCTTATAAGCCTGGGTTGGTAGTGTGTGTCCTAGACCAGCCATTCTCTGATGAAGGCAGTCAGAAACATTCAAAGGGATGTTCAATTTTGGTAACTGCAAAGGTTTCTTGGAAGCTGGTATTGTCTGTATCAATTATTTCTCCTTATATTTCTAACCATTGTTTGCTTTTGATCACAAATCTTTCTTATTGGAGTTATATTGCTTTGAGGGGATTTTAATTTCATCATATGAAATGGTAGTGCTTCTTCCAAAGAAAGGCTGAATTCTGGTACTAAGTTCTTAGTAGCATCAGGTCCGCAGTTGATGTAGATCACAGGGAAGCTTCAGAATTGCATTTCAACTAGGTTACATCCTCATCCCAGACCTTCGTTGCATTTTACCTTTGCAAAAAGCGACTATTGCAAAATACTTGTTTTTCAATACAAGTGTGATGGGCTTGTGTCTGTTCAGAGCTGTCAGACACTGATGGTTGTCTCAGAGACGTCACCCAAGGACCTGCCAGCCCAGCAAGCCCACACTTGGTAGGTTTTGCACTGCTTGTGCTTGCTTCAGTGAATCCAAGGTGAATGAGGAGAGTCCTGAGGTTTCAGTGCATTGTTACCCACCAGCTGCAGGACCTCATGGAGGAGGTACGGTANGTGGTGAAGCCAAGGAGCATGAGTAGCTAGGCTGGTGTCTCTGGGAGGAAAAGCTTTATCTGCTCAAGTTTATGGGGTATGAGGTTGTCTGGAATAGTGATGTAATAGGGTCATGGACCAGCAGGTGGATGGGGAGGAAGAAAGTGAATAAATTTAAAAGTATATAAATGCCCAGCACGCATTGGAACATGATGTGACATGACATTACCTCCTCTGGTAAGGTGGGTGGGGAGCTTTTGGATGGTGGAGGAGAGGGCAGGGCACTGATCGCTCTGTTGCACATGTGCTGTTCTTCAGGATTTGTTGCTCTGCCTTGGAGAGGTAGCAACCCTCCTGCCTCCTATAGCCAAACTCAAGGAATTGTCCTCTCTGCACTGCAGTGGTGCCTACAGGTGCTCTGTAGATCAGGACTCTGTAGTGCTTTGACGCTTAGGGAAACCACTTCAGCAGCTGCAGTTGCATGCAGATGGTGCAAGAGACTGTGGTGCCTTCAGGGAATGCTGCTGTCCAGCTCGCAGTACCTTGGGAGGGCACCTGGTCTTCGCTGTGACCTTCTTGGTGCTGATTGTTCCTTGTTACAAGGCTCAGCTGGATTTGTGTCATGCAAAGGGACAGAAAGTTAATTCGTGATCTCAGCAAATGTGCTCCCGGGTAGAGATGGCCGCAGTGTGCGTGACCAGTGGAGATACTGAGGGCTGCGAGACAGGAAAGGACTGGCATTGAGAGCCAGTCCTCCTATTGCTCTTTGAGTCACACTCCTCAAGGCAAATGCACTGAATTGTTTAAGTCAGCTGTGCCCTATGCCACAGGCTGATTTCTGTTTGAATGCTTTATGTGTGTGAGTAACTAACCACCATCTTCCATGAAGATGTTGTGCATTCCCGTGGAAAAGGCTGGAATCTGCAGTGTCCAGCTAAAGGGACAGTTAACTGCCTTCCTTTGATGTGGGTTACATCACTTCAGCATTGAGAGGGAGCATTGTTGTTGCTCCCTAGCCCCAAGGCTTTGTACACTACCAGGTGATTTAAGTAGCCTCATAGTAGGTTCCTGGTCTCTGTCTCTCAACTGGGCACTGCACACCTAATGGAAAAAGTTATACTGGAAAGAAACACTATGGAAATAAATGTATAGTAATTTAATCAGAGTAGAACTGCTAAGTTATTCAATTTCTCCTTTTATTGGATTTGGAACACTTTCTTTTTCCTGAAAATAGAATTTCGCACAAGTAATTTCTAACTTTTGTTTCCCTACTAAAGCTTTTTTTTTTTTCTCTCTTAGTTCTGCCTTCTCAGATGTTTTCTGATGTCCTGTCATCTTGGTGGTTGCCATACACTTGCTTGTGATTTAGAATGTATTAAAAAAATTATACGGACATGCTGTCTTTAGTATGTAAGAGGTCTTTATCCCCTGCAGAAGCTAAGTGACCTGTGATAATTAATATATTTCATTCAAAGACTCTAGGAAAGAACAATCCATCAACTTGTAAATAGATAAACAAATTCACTTGACAAAGATCAAGCAAAGAGCCTTTGGGAGAGGGGACATTAAGCAAGGTTTCTTATAAGCCTGGGTTGGTAGTGTGTGTCCTAGACCAGCCATTCTCTGATGAAGGCAGTCAGAAACATTCAAAGGGATGTTCAATTTTGGTAACTGCAAAGGTTTCTTGGAAGCTGGTATTGTCTGTATCAATTATTTCTCCTTATATTTCTAACCATTGTTTGCTTTTGATCACAAATCTTTCTTATTGGAGTTATATTGCTTTGAGGGGATTTTAATTTCATCATATGAAATGGTAGTGCTTCTTCCAAAGAAAGGCTGAATTCTGGTACTAAGTTCTTAGTAGCATCAGGTCCGCAGTTGATGTAGATCACAGGGAAGCTTCAGAATTGCATTTCAACTAGGTTACATCCTCATCCCAGACCTTCGTTGCATTTTACCTTTGCAAAAAGCGACTATTGCAAAATACTTGTTTTTCAATACAAGTGTGATGGGCTTGTGTCTGTTCAGAGCTGTCAGACACTGATGGTTGTCTCAGAGACGTCACCCAAGGACCTGCCAGCCCAGCAAGCACACACTTGGTAGGTTTTGCACTGCTTGTGCTTGCTTCAGTGAATCCAAGGTGAATGAGGAGAGTCCTGAGGTTTCAGTGCATTGTTACCCACCAGCTGCAGGACCTCATGGAGGAGGTACGGTAAAAATAAAAAGGCCCCAGCAAGGGTTAAATGTACTGGAACAACTGAAATGATCACCGTTGATAAATATTGTATGTAATTAGTATAATACTTTCTTCTGTTAATGAGCTGAAACTGGGATGGGGTGCAGCTGCTTGGGGGCAAGGAGCACTGAGGGGGGATTTGAGGCTGTTTGACAGCACACTCAGCCTCTTATAATCTACTAGGCCATTTTTAATTCACAATAGGTTTTCAGAATACTTGATGTAGTCGGTTTTTTGTGCTTGTTGAAAGTGCCCCTAATGTTTTAATTCCCACCCCATTGGAACAGAAAGTGAATAAACAAGGAAATGAATGGAGATGTATGAAATGATGATCTTAAACTTAACAAGCCTGTTTGTTTTTTCAAGCTGCTGAATAAATCCTCTGTGATTTGTGCTGTAGAGGTCAATGTTCTGCAGTAGGAAATGACTGGTTACATGTCAGTATTCTCCAAGAGTTCATCTCAATTACTGGATTTGTCAAACATGACAAGCCTGAATGACTCTGTGGTGAAAATAGCACACAGTTTGACTATTAAAGTAATTGGAGCATTGACATTTAACTGAACTGCAAGAGAATTGCAGTAATAAGCCTGAGGAGCGCTACCACAAGCAAAGCAGAGACCAGTATTTTTATAAAATAAAATATTTTTATTTTACCTGTTAAACTGGTGCTTTTTTGTGTTTTGATTAAGGTATATTTCAGTATATTTTTAATTTAAATCATAAGATTAAAAGGAAAAGGTAATTCCTTTTAGCTACCTTTTTTTTTAAAAGTACTGAGATTTATGTAATTGAAAACTCCATTAATTTGATGTACACCCTGGTTCAATTTTAATATTGTTATGAATATTTAATGTATATATTTTTAATGTTCTGGTAAAGTATATACACTATAAAGTTAAAAATATATGTATGCATATACATGTATGTGGAGATCATCATGTGATGATCATCACAGAATTAGGTTATAAATGTGTCTATTACTTGATCTCCGTTTGCTACTCTACCTTGCTAAAGAGCTATTTCTGGGCTTTCCAGCCTGAGATGTGGGTATTAAAACCAATTGCTTTAGTAAATGCAAAAGAGCTTTTCTAAAATCATTTGAACGTCATTTACTTGTATCCATCTGCAAGGAGATTTTAATTTTTTTTTTTTTAAGATATTATCTCTGATGGTAAATCCTGCATACATCAACTTTTCTGAGACATATAAAGCCTTTGGAGAACAATACAACTGTCAGTCACTGTGGATAATTTGGATTTATACTTGTGGATCAGATGAGATTTTACAGTCACCAAAATTGTGTTTCAGACAATGGCTTAAACGACAGCCTCTTCCAATGTCTAGAGTAGGGACTGAAGTAATGATGATTTATGACAGTAGTCTGAGGGGGCTCATCCTCAGGTGAGTTACCTGCATTTTGGCACATTAATTTTACCTTATCTGAACTTGAAAATCTGTTCTCTCCCAATTATGGAAGCAAGTCTTCATGTGGAAATTGGGACTCGCCTGTTCCTGGTGACATAAATCAGACAAAATAATCCAGAAAGACGGGACCAGGAGCATGGTACAACCAACAACATGTCTGAAGTACCTCAATTATGTTAACTTATATTTTTGGTGAGGTACAGAATATGATTTGCCACTTCTGCAGCCACATCTTAATTTTTGTGCTATCACAGAAGCAGAGAGCAGTACTTATTAATTGAATATGTTACTTGCCCTGACTTAAGTCCCATCTCCAAAGAGCTGTTGAACATAATGCTTATGTCTGTCTCACTCTTGTGTAAAAGTAAATATGTGTTTAAATCCTTCTGATTTCAGTGAGACCCATACATACAGGTGAGTTTTTAGCTCATCAGTAAAAACCAAAATATAAATTTTACTGCATTACTGAATTTGGGACTTGCATGATCCGAAGCAATACTTAGTCACAGCCTAAGTACAGATTTTGGGCAGTCTTTGTAAGGACAGACTTTCCTGTATTTCCCTATGGAGAAAACAAAGCAGAATTCAAGGAAATACAGAAGATGCTTGGGTATCTGCTTGCTGTGAAAATAAACTATGTGTTAGGACCAAAACAAAATCTTTGGAATAACAAAAAGGGGCAGGTGAGAGTCATAGTTTTGGATTGTTTGTTTTTCCCCCTGAATTACATCCTAGGGGTCTGTATGGGCTCAGGGCTGGGGAGAGACCTAGAGGCACTTCAATTTTTATAGTATGTTCTGTAAAAACAGTAATTTTCTCCTCTGTCACTGATGTAAATCCATTCAATGTCCTGACATTGCTCCTGATTTGCCCCTAGTGTATCAGAGATCAGATGCACTTTCCCAAAGAACAAGCTCCTGTTTCAGAGCTGAAGTGGCACTATCCTTACCTCATATAATTTCATTTACTTGGAGTGTCATGGCATATTGCACTTGTCCATCTTTTAGTGTTCTTGTCAGCTTCACCTGTAAATTGGCTTTGAAGATCCAATCTCATACTGAAGAGTTCCTCACAAAAATGCCTCAAGTGAAATGAAGTAAATAATTATAAAGGAACAGCAAGCTGTGCTCTTTTCTGGAGTTTGAGAGCCTAAAAGCGGGAACCTAAGATTCATGCATGAAAGAAGAAATTTCCTTATTAAGCATTAAATAGTTTAGACAGTTCTAGCTGCAGAGGTTAATGTAGAGCCCAAATTAGTTATTTGGAACATCAGGTAGGGAAGAATGATTTTTTCATACAATGGAAATGAGAGAAACATCCATTCAGTTACATCCAGAAGAAACATCCATCCAGGAAAAAAGCATCATGATTCTAAAGGAGCAGTAGAACAGGAAAATAGTTTGAACAGTTTTTTTTCAAAGCTGCTGGAGTAGAAAGAAATCAGGTAAAAACTGGGAGCAACATTACCTTTCCGCTCTTGGGCAGAGGGATGAAGGCAGCTTGCACTCTGACATTAGGAGAGCAGCAAAGCCTCTGTTAGCCATCCAGCCTTTTAACCATGTTTTGAACTTCCAGATGATGGAAAATATGCAGAAATTCCAGATACCAAACAGAAAATCAGCATACAGCAAAAGGCTGCTCACAGAGATTTTTGAAGCAGCCAGGAGGACTTAGTAGCAATTTTACCTAACACATAGGCTTAAAGACTGAACACAGTAAAATAATTTGTTGTTCTGGATGGTAAGAAAGGAAATGCTGGGGAGATTTTGCAGAGGACTGACAGGAAGTAGCTGTCACTAGAGACACTTGAACAGGTGCCAATTGTGTTAGGACTTTTGAGACAATCTGCATAAATCCTAGGTCGAAGAGCACTCATTCCAAAATACTGAGTTTTTCTCTAGATTACTGGCCCTGCAAGATGACAGTCTGTGAGACCTAAAAATAGTGGCTTTAAAATGTGAGAGTACAGTTACAAAATAACATTAAGTGCCTTCAGTCAGATTTCATTCTGATAGTTCTGAAAATTTGCCCAAGATCCAAAGCCATCCACGTAACTGCTTTACTGAGCAGAACTGTCTGTCCAAGAAGTTTCATCTGCTTGGTGAAATTGAGTTATAAAAAGTTTAATTCCAGAGATTCATGAGTGATTTGGCCAACAAAAGAAAGCAAATCCCAATATACTTTAGCAAATCCTATTGTGGATGGCTTATATAGAGCAGATGGGGAACTAGGCTGGGTTTTGCTCTGTGGACTGATTGAAGAGCTCCATTGATTCAGGCTGAGGCAGCTTAAGAAGTTACTGCCATCTACTTTGCCCTGCCTCTGTTGGAATTTCTCATCCTTGAGGTAAAAATAGCAAAAAGTAGTGTGCCTGCTCCCCAGCCACTGCGGCTCCCAGCTTGAGGGCAGTGTGATTCACCTTCAGGTTTTATTTGGTATTGAGGCAGCCGTGAGCTGAGGCAGTGGGGAAGTTGGAGTCACTGACTCATCAGATTTAACTGTGGCAGTGGAGTGGTATGGGAATAGGATGGGAGGACCAGCAACCTCTTCAGTCACCGCTCTTAAGTCCAGTAGGAATTGCTTTGCAGAGTGCCTGCAGTCCTGGCTGGAGAAGTTGCAGTGAACTGTTTCTTTCCTGCATCATGGTTGACCTGTGCTTTGCCACCTTCAGGGAATGATGGAGCCCTCTATTAGCTGGTGACTGTAGTCATCTTCTTATTGAGCTCCTTTAATAAGTTTGTTTAGAAAACCTTGATGGTTAATTAGAAAGTCAATACTAAATACAAGTAGTAAGTAAATGACAACAAATATGGAGCACACTCATCTGCCTGCATTGTTTTAGTGTATTTTAAGAAATAGTATCTTGGTTTCACTCCTGTAACTGATTCAGGGCAAAAGTAAATACTCTCATGTGACAAATGACTAACCATGCAGTCAATAGCTGTAAAGGTGTACAAACAGTTCAAAGGTGCTTCTGGAGTAATTTTTAAGAAACTGTCAAACTTGTCAAATGTGGTAAGCATGAAGGCATGTTTTTGTTCTGTAATTCTTCCCCTTTTTCATCAAAATTTGAATTAGAAATTTGATTCTTGTGTTCATTGGTTTGGGAGAGTTTCAGATTTCCAGAGGACCATCTGGGGGGATCTAAAGTTTTGAATTTAGTCTAGAAGATATTTTGTGACGCATCATGTTCTTTTTACAGAAAAAAAAAAAAAAAAAAAAAGATCTGTAAGTCAGTGAATCAATGAATCACATCCCTTTATTCGTGCTTATACAAAAGTAAAGCTTTTAAAGTAAACCATCTCAACTTGCAAGGTTAATATAGGCTTGATGTGGAAAGACACTTTAGCATTAGTATAGTGCTTAAACACATGCTTAACTCTGAGTCCAGAAGCACCTTCCTGAAATGGAGCAGTAACCTGGGGCTTTATTCAACACAACTTAGAAGCTTTCTCAAAGAGTAAAGGGTTTGATTTGCCTTTTTTCCCTGTGAGGGGACACAGCCAAGCCTCCTTTTCTAAGGATTTTTACTGTAGCACTCAGGGAGGAGCAGGGAAGTAGAAAAGAATGTTTCCTAATATATCCTAATACACTGCTACCATTAGGCAGCATAACTTCATCATCATATTTTTTCACTAAAATGATGTGAAAATTCTTTAGGTTTATAGGATAGAAACTATGAGACTTATACTGAGTTCTGCTTTTGTATTTGGTATCCCACAGCACTTCACTCTGTGAGCTTGTCAACTTCACTCATAGCCAAAGACAGTGTTCACTCATATAAAACCCTACAAAGTCAGAGCTCTCTCATATTATTAGCTTCTTCTTAATAACAGAACTCACAGCTTGCTTTGTTGTTATTTTTCTGTTAAGGGAAAAAAATAAAAGTTGCTTTCATTTTTACATAAGCTTGGTTATTTAATCTGAATTTGACACTCAGGCTTCAAAGAATACTGTGCAGTACATTTTTAATCTGTTGTTTTTAATGAATTCTAGTCACTAAGAAATACTGTTATCTAGGTCAGATTTTTTGAATATTATTTTACTGTGGCTGCACATCCTGCTGTGCCTTCTCTAAAATGAGCTCCCCAATGAGGTCTTGTTTTACTTTCTCACAGCTTCGTGGAGTAACATTTCTAACTGTAGATGTAGGTTGTGCTTTGTTTTTCAATACGAATGTATTCTTGACTGCATCAACATCCACCCGTCTAAGACTTGTCATTGATAGAATATCACTACTCAGCTGCATAGTTTCTTTATTTATTTGACATCCTTCTTCACTCCTGTTGGGGTAATTACTTGAATAAAGATATTTCCAGGTAAATGTCAAAAGGAAGGTTTATAGAAAGCAGCAATGTTTTCTTCATCAGAGAAATATTAAAGCTTATTATTGTGGTGAATTTCTATGTGGAGTGTGAATTTCTCACAGTGATGTCAGATCAGCTTATAGGTAGCTGAATGGAAAAGCCAGTTTTTTAATCTAAATAGGTAAGAAGAGAAAAGCAGAGCAATAATGCAGAGTTTATATCAGAATGAGGGTGCTGAAACTGAAAAAAATTAGAAGGAAGTTGGATGACAGCCAGGTGAAAACACTTCTGAGGCAGCTCACTCTGTGCTCCCTGTTCTGGAACTCAGATGTTGGGGTTCTGGACTTCCCATCTCACTGAGGTTTACGGCAGAACCTCAGCAGTCTGAAAACACGGGCTGTAACAGGGCACTCGAGGAGCAGTTGCCCTTAAAAGCTTGGGCTTAGAGAAATTCTGGGTAGACTCACTGGTGCCAAAGCTAAATAAAACGGACTGGTCCCAAGGAGTTCTGAGCTCTGTGAATGCTAGCTTGGATTAAAAAGATTATTTTTAATCAATAAGTAATTAATTAATTAAATACAATACTGCAGCTTTACTAGAAGTTTGCAGCTAAAAAAAAAAAAAAAGGGAGATGTGAACTTCAGCCAACAAGAAATCCAGCCATTTCAACTGACCTGACCTGGTGTAATTTCATTTTCAAGTAACACAAGAAGGACTTCAAAAGGCCCTTGAATAGATGGTGGATAATTGACTCCTAGCAATGAATGCTGAATATGGAGGTGCCTGTGCTGGTTATTATTAGATTGTATTGTCAGCCTTTGTCACTGCTGATCACAAGGCTTGTTGACTCGTGTGCTGTATGATCTACTTCATACCTAAGTTAAGCATTCAGGCAGGTGGTCAGCATAACAACTATACCTCTCCCAAGCCTCATTTAAACCCTAGTTTGAAAGTTCAAGAGGGACTTAAAGCTGGCTTGCTCTCTGAGGTGAATTTTGCTGAAGGAGCCACTGGGTGTGGGTTTGTATTTCAGTAGGCACCTGTCTCTGATTAGATCTTCCAGCACTCATTACTGAAAAGGTGGTGCATTGGGACTCATCCGTGGAAATGGAGGCTTTTTTTAGTAGCAATTTGAAGGTAAAGCAGTCTTTTCAGTCCTTTGCCAGGTCCGTAAACATCCAATTCTGCTTTTGTAATGTAAATTAAGCGTCATTAAAGACCAGCTGTGGTGCTGTATTTGTTTTTATTTATATACGTTGTATTTGTTCTGAAGACATGTATCCTTGGAAAGTACTTGTACCTTTTTATTAAAGGTTACAATTCTTCTGAAGCATATTTATTTGGACATCTCTTACCAGTGACATTTTGAGATCAAGACCTTTGAGGTTCAGTGTGTAGAACAAAATGTTACAATGTTTTTGTTTCTGCCATCACATTCATTCATTGAGATGGCTGAAACTGTGCCCAGTGAATTCACAAAGAGCTGTATCTTGCCCTCTTTAAAGCAGGTGGGCAGGGATGAGAGAGGACAGCAGGGTGGCATTTAGAGAAATATGTCGTTTTCTCCACAGTATTGGTTGTCTTCCCTACGTAAGCTTGGTAGTGCCTCTAATAGCAGTGCTAGTACTGATAATGGGCCTGGTTTCCTGCAGCAAAACGTGGGCTCTTGTTCTTTACCTTCTGCTCCTGTGTCTCTGTAATCATATAGTGGGACCAGTCTGTCTGTCATTGTTGGTTAAGCAACAGGACTGGGATTCTTGAGGACAATAACTGCACAAAGTCACCCAGAGAAGTTTTGGGGAGTTTCAGAAGTGTATCAAACCCAACAGCAGGTCAGGCTCCCTCTCCACACCGGGCTGTCAGCACGCTCCATGGGAGCTGGCAGGGAGGCACCTCCAGGTGCAGCAGCCTGGGCTCACACATCCCCTCTTCTAGGTGTGGGAGTGGGAGCTGACAGGCATCCAGGCTTTCTGCGAGTTCCCAAAACCTTTTGCCCTTTTCTTTGGAGGTGGTGAAAACACCCAGATCTAGAACAAGATGAAGCAGCATGTGCCTTTCAAAAGGAGCAAATGATAAAACTTTTACAAATCAAGATCATTAATTGCTCAGAGCTGCTTGCTGGGGGAGGGACCAAAAAGAAAGCAGGACAAAAGACATTAGCACACAATGTTTAAACAAAAATACTCGGTCCTGCTGCTGAGTTTTTTAATGCATCCTAAAGCAGCAGTAGGGACATAGCTTTTTGCTTAGCAGTTCATCTTTAAATGAGGAAAATAGCCAGTTAAAATGTATATATTATTCTAGCACTGTGATGGCAGGCTGATGCTCACATGCAGAGGCTGACTAACAGTAGCCTAAAGGTAAATATCTTTGCATGTGTAAGAACGCCAGAAACAATCTTATATTTAATACATATTAATTGACAGTGATGGATTTACTCCAGCTTTTTATTTCACTAATTGACTATGTAACACCTAATATCTACATTGTAACAAATCAATCTTATCCTGACTTTTTTTTTTTTTACAATAAAGCCGTGTTTGTAGGCAATTAATTTACCTACGATTTCCATTACCATTGATGTGGCTACCATTTATTCTTATGGCAGAGTTCCTGGTGTTTTCCACTAGAAGAGTCTTGGGGATTTAACCAATGTTTTTGAAATCCAGCTTTTGCAAGAAAGTGTGGATTTAGAGGAACTTTTAAAAATTTTATTTCTTTTGTTTTAAAATAAGATCCTATTTTTAAAATGCCTACAGCAAGTGTATTTGACTATTTTTAGTACTGTGAATTGCAGCCTAATCTGCCTTTTCCATCCCTATGTAGTAATACCAATAAGATAAATTCATTTACTCTAGACTTTTATTAGTCCCAGTGAAAACAATATCTAGTGAGATTGAGGTAATAAAGGCTTTGTATATGTATTTTCAGGAAAGAAAATGTAAAAACAATTCTGCTGTCTTTGTTTGACCAAATTTGTGTACCAATACAACTAGCAGATTAACAATGCACAATATGCTCTGTGTGTGTGAACTTCTCAAGAGCCCTCAACTCTCAATGCGTGACATTTTCAAAGAGGGCAGCACCTTCAACAGGCAGCATCATGTCATCGTGTGTGTCCATCTGTTGGAATTGTTTTTAAAGGTATTAATCAGACATTTAATGGAAAAAAGGCTCTTCCAAATGCTCAGTTTCAGGAGACAATTTATTCTTTTCAAGATCTGTTTCAGAAAGTGCCATATTGTTTGGATGAAAACTGAGTATATTTTTATGTTGATGTGTTATTTTGGAGAACTGTGACTCATTGTAAATTGGTTTGGGGCTCTCTGCTTCCTTTGTGTTCTTTTCTCCATGCCTTGTTAACTTACTCCTCATGCACTCCAGAGATTCTCTTCATGCAGTGGTCTGTTTTTTGTCTTTTTCTTAATATTGTACAATCTCCCACCACTTACACATGGTCAAAAATTGCATCATCAATTTTATTCTTGTTATAACATTACCCTAGAATCTTCCAAGCAGATTATCATATGTTATCACTGTAGCAGCTACGTCCCTGGGGCTTCTCTTCTCAGGCAGTTTTCTAATAATGTGTTCTCCACAGCATCTCTTCTCTCTCTTTCTCTGTCTAGCAGTGGACAACTGTTCTGAAGAGTGCTTCTCCCCAGACCTACAGGTCCAGTCCCCTGATAATTTGTTTAGCAACACAATCAGTGCTGCTGTTCTTAGCAAGATGAATTTCACTGCTGTTTGGATACAAAAATACAAGCCACAGATGCCTAAATCTATTGGAAAGTGAAGCCTTAATTCGATAGGAAGCACCAACTCTACTTTGGCTGAAAATTTATAAAAAAATAAATCATCTGATTGAAACAGTTTCACACTGGTTTTGTGCTAAAGCTTGCCAATTTCCCAGCTGCCTGCTATTCAGTACAAAGACAGGTAGCATCCTCTGTTGTGCTTTTTTTATGACCCAGATTCTTTATTCACTTACATCAGTGTTTGCAGTAAACAGGAATTTGCAATAACCAAGTGCTGAATCCTGTTGTCTTGTGGCTGAAGTTTTCAATCTTTGAATAACTACCCAGCAGCAGAATAAAAATGAAGTGGAGGAATAAAGCCTGAAATACACAATAAAAATACAAGTGAGGATCATTTAAAAAAAAAGGTTTATAGAAAGCTATACTGGAGTATTTGCATATGTTGCAATTTACAATCTCATCTGCTTTGCACAGTCCACGGTCACTTCTCTATCCCATTCCCATTATAGACAATGCACACAAGCCTATGTGGAAGAAAAACAGAGATGTCTGAAGAAATTTTCTTCCCAGCCCCCTGCCTCTGCATTTTTGTGACACTACTGTCAACCTAACTGTGTTATGTGTAACTTGGTAAAGCATATCGGAGTGTCATCGCTGTTCTTGAGCTGGATTTCTGCAAGTTGGCAAAAGTAGAACAAATTCTACTTTTTCAAAGTTGTAATAACAGTAATAAAAGGAAATCAACTCAGAAGCCTTTAACTAATGCAGAGTAAGCTCATACATCTCCCTGGGAGGCAAAGCTGCGATTAGCATGTTTGAATGCCTTACTACAAGTGATACTTTGTGGAAATGCAGCACTTTTTGTGGGAATGAAAAGTGCAGTTGCGAAGCAGGCTGTTAATTAACAGAAGAGTTAGTGTAGTGTTTGCTGTGATTTCATCCTAGCTTAACAGAGCAGAACCAAACTGAACAGCCAAAAAAATCAGGCAAGCAAGAGTCTTGTTGTTGTTTTTTACATCCTGAAAAGTTGACTTTATACATTGTTCTACTTCCCCGTTGTCCTGGGAACAGGGACTTGGGGGGCAGAAAACACTGGTGCTGATTTTGATTCAAGCTTCCAAGTGTTATGGAATAGGTACCTCTGTTTTTCTGATAATATTTGTAATTGTTGCAAAGCTTTGAAGTGAGCAAAGCAGTTTTATGTTGTGGAAATGGTATCCATGTTCTAGTCTGAGCAGAAGAAATAAGAAGGAAAGAGAGTCTCCACAGGGTAAAGGCATCCTGTTAAGGCCCCTCTTGTACTTGCACTAATCCACTGCATAAGCAAACTCATATGGGAATGCTCACCTGACATCATCTCTGTGATACATCTGGAATTGTGCTTCAGGTTAAAGTGAGTGGACACTTGCCAATGATCCAATGAAGGTTGTTGTAATCTGCATGTTCTCAAGGTTTTACAGAGTTACTGTGAACAAATTAGATGCATTCTACATCACTAAATACTTACATTCAGTGAAAATTAGTATTAACAATGCCAGAAAAATACATCTGATTTTATTAGACAGATCCTTCAGATAGGCAGTCCATTCCAATTTTTTAATTGATACTCTGTTTTCTTACATGTAGAAAACAATATTACCACAACCTGTTGTCAGATGAGAGTAACTGATGGATGAAGTTTGCTTTCAATGTTAAACTGTATGGTAATGCTGGGTGATGAAAACACAGTGAATTACAGATCAGTGACAGGTGAAGAGTGCTCCATCCATAGAGTCATTGATATGGTGCCATGGCAAAAAGGCTCTCTCTGTATGTGCTGCTTTATGAAATAATTTGCATTGCTTATTGTTCCTGAGATACTGAGCCACTTTGGTGCCTCATATCATATATGCTTATGTTCCAGTAGAGAACAAGACAATACCTTCACATCCTGGGAATCTTACAGCAGACTTTTAGCACTGCTTCTTTGGGAAGAGGATTGAGGAATTCTTCCTTACTCTCCAGCCTCAAGTTCCCATCTTTGCCCAGCAGTAACTGGATAAGGACAGCAATAGCTATTTTTCATCAATGCTAGCATTAATGAAGATGGTGGTTTGTTGTGGTCAAAGAACAGATAATACTGTTCCCAGCTTTTGAGTGTCCTACTAAAAACCCCATCAGCAGCAAGAAATGTTTGGGGTTTTTTTTGCCTCAGCTTCTAGAGTGACTTCATGGATTAATGTCTCTGTTTCATTTATTCTTAAGCAAAATACACTTTGTAAACTAATTTTCCTTAGCTTAAGGCCTATTTATAAGTGAGTATTAAACCTACATGACTGCAGATGAAGACGCCCTGTGCTGTTGAAATGCCCAGGGTTGTCCTAGGTCTGGTCTGAGGGCAGAGAGCTCTTTTGACTGCTGGCGCATGCTCACAACTGCACAGCATGGCAGCAGCACACTGTGATCTCTTCCAGGGTTTGAGTGGGTCTTCTGTGCCCCCAGCTGTATCACTCATGACACAAATCTGCCCTGAGAGCATGGCTTCTCTGAGGCAGCCTTGCCTTATGCTGTGGAGGATGTCATGCTATGTACAAATTGCAAAGTAAAAGGCTGCTGAAGACAGCATGGGCAGGTCTGGGATGTGGCTTGCACTGACTGTGAAGGTGCACAGCTGCATGAAGTGTAAACCATCACCCATTGCCCATGGCTGGTACCACTTGGCATCTGAAACACCAAGAGACAGTGTACAAAAAACAGGCTTCCAGAGCCATAAAGACATGGCACTTGTATTGCAGTTGTCTATTAATTGTGCAGCGCTAAACATTAGCAAGAAAAGATTGTTTCATCACTAATACTGGTGAAAAATCAAGTGATGTCTTTGTGACCACTGTGAACAGGACTGTGGTTGTAAGCCCAAAAATGCAAACTACAAAGCTTTCTTGTATCCCGTGATCAAGTTATATTCTCATATGAATGTGCATAGCAACAACTTCAGAAAACAAAAAGTCTTTGTTCAAAATAAGTGATTATTCAGTCCTTTTTAATTTAGCTTAGAGTGACCCTTTTATATTGAGAGGCTCAAACATGTCTGTGAATTTTTTGAGTGCCTAAAATTCTCAGCATATTAAGATTGCACTTATTAGAAATGGAAACAGTGAGCATAGCAGTTGCAAGACTTGCAAGGAAGAAGAGGGCAGAACCAAAGGTAGTGCATCTTTTTTTGGCATTGGTCTTTTTGCATGCAGCTTTGACTCTCATTTTAAAAAGTCTTGGTGTGTGATGTTACAAGATGTTAATTGCAAAGCAGAACAAAAGTGGATTTGCTATTGATTAGAACAATGAAGCTTAATGAAGTAAATGCTAGGGCATAGCCTCCACACTGAGGAGGCTTACAGTGCGAGTTTTTGCTGAGAAAGAAAACCAAACCAATCCAGACTGTGTTTATGAATGAAGGCTGGTTGAACACTGGAGATTTAATATCTATGCTGTTAAGAGCTGCCACACTTGATTGGTAACAGTATAGACTTAATTTGTGCTTAGTTTTATTTCCAGATGAAAGAATTCTTGTGTCCCCTAGTAGTGATTCAGGGTTGTGATGCCTGTAGATTTTACTTGGCTGGTGGTGGGAGGTGATTATGAAGTTCTGTGAGGCCACAGGGGTTGAGTCTCTTTTCTTTATGCATCTTTTTTGCTTGAGAAAGGATATTTCTCAAGACAGAGGCTCTCTTTATATCTGTTTCCACTGTGGCACTAACCCCACTGTCAGTGCTTAACAGCGAGTATGTAGAATTGCACTAAAAACCAACATGAAAAGAACTTTTAAGTGGTAGAAACAAGCTCTTAGAAGTTAGGAAAAGCCAGATGTGTGGATTCTTCTGTGCCTCCGATTTGGCCTTATTATTCATACATATTGTGTTACAGTCCCGAATTACATCATTGCAGCCGTTTTTCCAGAGGACCAGCATTCCCTTTGAGCATGAGATGAGCAGTGTTAGGACATGAATCAGTTTGGTGTAATGAATGAGGATGTTGTTGAAGAAGTTAATCTGGGAATTGAAAATGGTGTGATGAAGAGCAAGAATGGCTTCAGGAAAGGAAATTACAGTCTTGTGTGTAAATCAGATGAACTGGAGGCAGGAGACTTTGCTGCTGGCACTGCCCCAAGGGGCAAGGAGAAGGATAGCATTGGGATTAGGAGCTGACTGAGCAGTGTGGGAAGGGAGAAGTGCAGCCAGGCTTATCTGTCCCTCTTGGCTGCTGGCCATGGGCAAGCCTGACTGCTCTGGTCCCCGAGGTTCCCAACGCAGTGTGCGCAGCTGTGATGGCAGCAAGCAGGAGAGGAGCGCAGCTGTGGGACAGGATGAGCTTTGGATGCTTTGTTGTCCCAGCTCTGGAGGGTGCGAGCCAGTGGTGGATAATGATCATTTTCTGGTTTGTTACACAGGGAGAGGCAGTGTCTGTCCAGGTTTGAAGATCTGGAAAAACTCCTCTTGGTCCAAAGGTAGTGCTGGCAGGAGGCCACTAGGCTACCTGCAGAAGGCAGCACGGGAAAGTTTGGAATTGAGAGCCAGGAACAAGTGCCAATGCAGGTTTTGTTTGAGTGGGAAGGATGTGGATCATGAGGTTGGATCAGAGGGCTGCTGAGGACAGCAGAACCACTGGGAGATGTTAGGAGCATGCAATCTTTAGCTGCTCGGATCTCTGTGGTTTTGTGGTCACTGCCATACACTCTCCAGCTGGCCAGAGCAACAGTCCTTCCCTGATCCAGAGACGCTTAAGTGAGAAACTGCGGATATTTTGCAGAGCCTTATTTGCATTGGGAAAGACACTGCAAATTATTAAAATGTAATATAGACAATTATGTTGTTTGATGGAGAATAAAAATAGAAATAAAGGTAAGGCCCTGTTTCAAAGCTTACATTTTTCTGTAGAGCTTTGGTGGAAATACTTCCAATTGTCAGCAGAGTTAGGAAGAAGCAATACTTCAGAGTTCGGCATTCCCAGCTCAGGTCTTGGTTTCTACCCACCTCCAAAAAACACATTAGCAAAATTGTCAGAATAAGATGGTTATGCAAAGACATGCTGGGATACTGGCATAGAAACAGGATGGTAAAGTTTGCTTCTGGGTCTTTGGGAAAAGCAGGAAGCCTGCTGCTGGTAGTTGTTGTTCCTTGCCACACACTTCAATATAAGTATCATCTTTAGTCATTCAAGGAGCTTCTAAACTAATCAGATTACTCTTGTGTGGTTCTTCTTGCAAGACAAAAATGGGTTTAAATCCATTCCAGGTGAGCCAGGAGAATTCAGTTAATAACACTGAGCCATTTATACTGGAATGGAGTGCCAGCAGATCACTAAAATAAATTCAAGTTGCTTGGCATGTGTTTGACAGGACATCTGCTGCTGAATTTCACCTGGAAACATCTGGGCCCATGTGCTTCTCTAAAATAGGGGAAAAAAGTTGTCTCAGAGAAATAGCGTTGGCATATCTACTGCATTAAAATTCACTATAATCATTTTGTGTACCATTTCTCTAAGGATGAGCAGGTGGTAATTTTAACAGTAAGGCTTACACTTTGTCTTCTTTCTGGGGATCTTGAAACATTTTTGAAATGTGAAAGAACATTTTCATTCAGTAATCAAAATGTGTTTGCAATAATGCTTTCATTTTCTTAGAAAGTTATAATTAATATATAAGAAGGCACAGTAAATACATTTTTATTTTCTTGACTTTTCAGTCCTCATTGAGCATTTAACTGTCACAGCTTACTGGAAAACAATGTATGCTGCTCTTTTCAAAAGAAATGAGATCACACACCTATATTTTGATGTGTGAATTGCTGAAGAAAATTTGCAGGTTAATTTAGCCTCACGATGTGAGAGTTCTTTCCGTTTTTTGTTAATGGTGAACACTGCAGCTCTAAGACTGATGAAGGCGACGACAGTACGAATTGATCACTCCTCTTGTTTGCCAGGCTGAGACATTCTGCTCCATGAATGTTCTCCTCCATTCGTGGAGGGGGTCAGCGTGATTGAGAAACAGCAAGGCATTACAAGCAGAGAGCAAGCTGTCCTCTAGTCAAATGAAAACAGCAGAAAATTTTAACCCTGGCCAACTAGAAATGAGCAAAATGACTAGGGAAAAATTGCAGCGTCTCATTCTTCAGTACCATCCATTCCGTATAGACAAGTGTCATTACACAAGTGTTTTCTCAGCCAGCAAAGCTATTTTAATAAGGCACCATTCCTGCACTCTTGTTCACCCATTTCCATGTTGTGCCAAATGATTATTTGTAGGGTTGTGCTACAAACCAGACCCAGACTTCGGATTTATTCTTTGGTTTGGTTTGGTTTTCAAATCACTTCAGTGCAATTTTGTTCAGTGTATGGTTGTAAGACTGAGGGGATGGGGGACTACACAAAAGAAGCAAACATAAAGAAAAAAGTATGAAGATTTCTTAAAACTGCATTTATCATTGCATGACATGTTTCTGTATCTCTGCTTTTATTTTTGCAGAGTGAAGGTGTTGCAGTGCCACTGTTCTGATGTGACAGCAACTTCTAGGGAGTTTTCTAATGAAAGAGAAAGGGGAATTTTCAGGGGAAAAAAAAACATTATTTGTCACTGCCCAAATAGTTTATGGAAACAAAGCAGTTTCAGCATCTTCTAATGAAATATTCCTTGTTGTCTGTCAGGTTATGGAAGGGGGCTGCTGAGGATGTGAAAGTAATAGCATGTGTATGGGAGATAAGAAATGTGCAACATGCACACGGGCTTGCCTTCTCTGGCACCACGAGATTGGGAGTCTGGAATGTTTGTTTAATTTTAAATTATTTTTTATTCTGTGGCCATGGAAGTTTTAATTCAGCTTCATGGCCACTTTTAAAGACTTATAAGTTTTAGAAGGCATAGTTACATTATGCATGAAACCGTAGTTTGAAACCAGCAACTTCTAAACAAACTGTTAAATTAGAAGCTTTTTTTTTGGATCTCTCAGCACCTCAGGTACTTATAAACCAAGTTGTATTAAATTGATTTATACTATTTTGTAACGTTAATTCGAGCCAGATTACCTTGTGATGGAATAAACCAAGTTGGGTGCACGCACTTTGATTGCCAGATGCTGTATGTTGTCCAGTCAGCTTGTTATTCACTGTGAACAGTTCAGGATCAACCTGGAGCTAGATAAATCAAACACAGTACGCCAGAGAATGGCAAACACTCTTAGAAAAAGTTTATTTCCTTTACAGACAATTTACCAACAGGATAAAAACGTGATATTTGTCAAACTGCTGACAAGCAGTGGTTGTTCCCTGTGATCACTTAGCTTCTCTAGAATTGCAAGATTTTAGGTTTAATCTTCTTCAGTGCCAGTATATGATAAATTGTAACTCTGTCACAAAAAATGTGTGGTCACAAAGCACCTTAAGGCAGGGATATGTATGAAAATAAGTGGATTAGCTTTTTACATACCAGGAACAAAAAGGACACAGAATCCTCAAAATTAAATTTATTTGAAAAGCAAACTCAAATGAAGCCAGCACTTTTAATCTACTAAAGATGTAAATGGCTGCTCACTTTGCAGAGTTCAAGGTAATATTACAAGGATAAGACCCAGTTCTGTATACTTTCAGTCACAGTGAAATTAAGGGCACCTCCTGTGTTTACAGCTCTGCATATCAAGTGAACACATTATAGTTTGTACACAGTAAGCACAGCCTACATATAGAACTTGGTTTCCATTTGCTTTGGTCCTGTGTAGCTGTGGAGGCCTTGGTGCCTTTGCTCTGAGCTCGGTAAGTCCTCAGATAGTCCATGGGATGTTACTGTCTTCACTGGCTGCAGAATTTGCAGCACAGGGCTGTAAGTTTGTGAGTCTTGAAGTGGCAACGATAGGATGTATAGGTCTAAATAGCAGGCCTGGGCAGGATTCCTGCAGGATCTGGGGACACCTGCAGTGTAGGAAATGGCATAGCTGGTTGATGATCTCAGCTGCTCCTGAGAATGGTTTCTGCATATCCTGGCTGCGCCCAGCAGAGGAAACACTGGGAATGGGCTTTTGCCCAGCTGAACCTGGGCTTCAGAGTAACTCTGCCATTTTCTGTGGTGTGTGTGCTGTCAGTGCAGGGCTTCGTGCCTGTCTTCAGCCATTGCTTGCTGTGGGGTGAAGGGACAGGGGACAGTGTCCCTCTTCCATGTGGAGACACAACTTCTTCCTCTCACAGTCCAGAGAAGTGCATTTATGTTCAGGCAAGGAGAGAACAGCTCAAGGAAAGAGCCTTTTCCCTCAAAGCTCAGATTGAAACTGCTCTGGGCAAGATCTGAAAAGAGGAAAGGGAGAGAGCATGGCTGTAGGTTCCTGCTGTGGTATTCTACCAGCTATGTGATATTTGCTAGCTGCCTCTTCATCCAGACCTCTCCCTGGGAAGAGCCATTGTTATTCTAATACATGCTGCAAAACTGTTTTGTGATTGAAATTGGAAAGTGGGATTTGGAATGTCCTTCATGTAAAAATAAGACTCTTTGTTTAAAATTATAAGGGAAACAGCAATAGAATAACTCTGTTTTCCATGAAAGAACTGTTTTCATGAAAATCTTGCAAGCAGCCTTTCTCACTTATGCATTTAAGGGAGAGACCAACAAGATGCCTTTTGTGAGAAGCTGTGCACAAATTTGCTTCTGTCCAAACCTGCATGTCTCAGTTACAAGCCTATATTTTCCTAGAATATGTGAGTCATTTTATCCTTCACTACATGGATTCTTAATTTTTTTTTAAGTATGTCATCTGAGAGGAATCGCATAGCCACAAGTAAGAAACTGGTCTGATGACTCTGGTGACAAAATTAATAGCTGCGTATCTCATTCTCTGAAAGAATGCAGCTGTTAGTATATTCAATCTGCACTTTAAGTCAAGCTAGCTAGGTTATGTTAATGGTCCATTGGTAAGGAGGAGGTAAGATGCACTGAGTTTTGCATTTACTTCCAAAAGCTGGATGGCAAAATAGTAATTTTTAGAAGTGCCAGGATGTCAGCAACAGGGGAGTGGTTAGGGGGTGAAGGAAGAGAGCACAGAAGCTGTAACTATTCCTCTACATCAGCTTCTGTGATTCAGGGAATAAAAATACTTGGATTATGTATTTGCATGACCTAAAAAATACTGCTTCTTAAGTGCTTAGTCAGCTTTGCATTTCTCTGCTGTTTTGCTATTATTTTTGCTATTATTATTAAGAGTACAGTAACATTTCAGTATTGCAGTTACCCTGGTTCTCTGCACTCCTTGGAGAACTGGCTTCCATTGTTTTTCAGCAGCAACTGATATTTGACATATTTTTAGGTAACAGAAATAGGACTTTTAGACTAGTTTTTCCTTTAGGAATTCTTGACAAAGCATCTTGCAGAAATTCAGAGTATTTGGCTTTGAGTCTCTGGCAGAGACCTATAGCAGGGAAGAAGGCAGGCAGCATGGCTCCAAGTGAGAAGAGTTTGCCTAGGGCTTGGGGATGTCATCACAGATATCCCTCTATTAACACATACACACCTCATGTAAAACATGGTGCCTTAGGCTTTAAAGCTACATCTTTGAAGAAACACTCTGGGAGGCAATGATGTGATTTTGGCAGTTTTGGGGGTTTTTGTTTAGCTACCTGTGTAATTCTTTTTCAAAGTCCTAATATTTCAACAGAATTTATACCTCTCAGACTTCAGCAAAAAAAAAAAAACAAAACCAACAAACCCAAGAAACAGACAGTGTCCTGGACAGTGTCTGTGGGCAGCTGCTGGGAGATAACTGTCCTGTACATAAGATCTTTAGGACAGACTAAATTATTAAAATTATTAGGTTCAACATTTCCAGACTGTCTACATCTTTTTTCTTCAATTCTGCCATTAACCAAATCTGTCACAATGAGAAATTGTGAAGTAAAGCCTTCTGGAGGCTATCAGTAAAGCCCAGTATATCAGTAAATCCTTCAGACTGGTTCACCCCCTTTCCTATTTAGAATTCAGGGAAATCAAGGGATTTCTGTATTGCCTTTTTTTCACCTCTTATTTCACAGACAGGATGGTAGCATCAGCCCTTCATTATCAACAGATTGTTGTAGAAACTGTAAAGGGGTGTTTCTCTGTAGAATTCACCCACCAAGTGTTGTGCTGTTCTCCTTTACATGGTTTTTAGATGCCTGATACCCTCCTTAAAAGTCCAGTTTGTGCCCAGAAAAGCGCAGACTTCTCAGTCTGCACTCACTTGTGCTCACAGATCAGGGAAGTTGGATCATTAATTTTATATATCCACAGAAACTGTGCTTCTGCAGCAGTGCTACTCTGCTTTTGTTTGCTGCTGCAGTTTACGGGTCAGAAGTGCATGGACTTAATATTTTATTTGTGCCTCTTCCATGCCAGAAAGGCAAGACAAGTTTACCCTTGCCTGTCACTGTGGCAAAGGCTTTTCATCCTGTGAGGTGCTGGGAATTTGTGCCTCAGCTCCATAGGGGACTCAGAATAATCTGGGGCATGTCTATAGCCTATGGCCGATACAAACTGACATTTGCATTGGCAAGAACAATACATAATCTGACATTTGTGTATAGAATGACTGTGTGAGGAAATAGTGGTTGCTGTTGCATTTTATGTGATCAGAATAATATCTCTGAGCACTGAAGGAGTGTTGGGGCTGATACAAGCAGTTTTATGCATGTAGAATGCTGTCAGAATGAACAGATATATATGTGTATGTGTATTGCATGGCTGATCTCTCAAATTATCTTGATTTTACATTACAGTACATTCTGGGAAAACTCTAGATAGCGTGACTGAATGCTGTTGCAAAGGCAGAGCTTCCACTTTATGGAAGCAATTGAAAACTTAGATGATCTGCTTGGGGCTGTTGCAGTCTGGGAAAATCGTGATTTTTTTTATAAAGTAATGCAGACTGTTTCCTCTTGGCAATGTTTTGGTGTCATATTCCAATTTATAGAAGATACATCAACCCTGTTACCAGTGCACATTGGTTCTACAAGCACGTGTGTGGACGTGAAGGTGTGTGCTGCTGTGTTTCACATATTGAACGTCAGCTAATTAAGCTGAGCACAGTGAAGCCTCCCACACAGATCATTTTCCTTTTGTATCTTATAACTTCTCCTGCTGAGCTGAAGGATAGCCACAGACAAAGCTAGGTCATGACAAACAGGGTCCATTTTCATTTCAGCCACTTATAGCTGATTTTACTTCAAGGATGTATAAGTAAGATACATCCTTGTAGATGAATATCAGTTGCATTAGAAAGCAGTTTTAAGTGAATTTTCTTAAATGCTGCAAGAAAAAATGTTAAATTTCATCGAGCATGTCAAGAGGAAAAGGATGAGGAATAGTTAGTATGCTATAGTGAGGCCCTCCTTTGGTGGTGACCTAAGAGGAATAATATGGATCAGGTCATCTCTTCTGGTGCATTGTTGAGTGTACCTAGTTGATTCCAGAAAGTCCTGGACAGTGTCTGTGGGCAGCTGCTGGGAGATAACTGTCCTGTACATAAGATCTTTAGGACAGAATGACTGCAGACAGCGTTTTGTTTCATGATAGCAAGATTTTTTATCTCTGGCCACACTGGGCGGGATCCAGGATCCTTTATGTGCTCAAAATAAGGAGCCTAAATCACTCAATTTTATGGTCCCCAGTATCAGGACACTCAGGAGACATCTCTGCTGTTTCTGTTAACGCACAAAAATTTCACTTTTGGAGGGGCATGGTACTACCATGTTACAGTGTAGCCTCTTTAGTGTCTTCAAAAAATTGCTTCTGTGCCCTGCCTAAGACAGGACTGGTGGGTAAAAGGCAGGCTGTACTTCTGCATAAACTGAATTTCTCTTGTTGCTGGAGTTCAGTGGAAATGTCTTGGACAGAGCATGAGCTGTTCTTCCTGCCACTCTCTGAGATGGGTCTCAAGTGCTCTGGATAGAAACCTGTGGTTACAGGAAGAGGAGACCCCTTCCCCACTGAGGACTACTGATCATATGACAAGACTCAAACCAGTTTCCACTGAATTTCCACTCTTTTCAAGCTGGTTATTCAAATTTGCTCAATGTAGAATACTGTAAGATGTTGGGGTGAAAATAGGACGGCGGACGGAGACGAGAGATCTCTATAAGCTGAATCTTAGAACTTAAGTTTTATTACAAAAGGTAGGGGTGCAACTTAGGACCCTGCTTAGAGCTGCCCGCCACAGCTCAGAGCAGGCCCAGGAGGGGGAGAGAACAAAGGATTGAGGAGCCAGAGATAAGATCAGAGCAGGGAGATGAAGAGGGGGGAGGGAAGAGAGAGAAGCGAGGGAGCAAGAGAGAGAGAAAGAGAGAAGAGAGGAGAGAAGTGAGAGAGGTAAGAGAAAAGAGAGCGGAGTAAGAGAGCAAGAGAGCAGAAGAGTAAGAGAGAAGAGTAAGAGTAAGAGAGTTAAGAGAGTTAAGAGTAAGAGTAAGAGAGTTAAGAGAGTTAAGAGTAAGAGTAAGAGAGTTAAGAGAGGAGAAGAGGTAAGAGTAAGAGAGCGAGCTTCTGGTTACAATGCAATATATGTTCTTCTATGTTGAATATTCTAATTTCCACTAACCAATCATACAACATACAAATTCTATGGCATTTACATATAGCCTATAAGAATCCTTACATTACCATGCTTATCAGCTAGCAGAGGGATTTACTTATCTAAACAAGAGGGGGTTACTCTCAGCCGGACATACCAGCCTTCCAGCTGCTTAGCAACTAAGGTTTGGTATGTCGAAGGTTGCCTTCATTTCAATCTCACTTATAGTTTCTACAATTTTAAAGTCTTTCGTGAAGCAATCATATTTGCAAGGCTTTCCTGTTTCATCCTTCCCAACAGCTCAAAACTAAAGTTTTACCTCTTAAAAAAATTGATTTTAAGAGGGCAGACTGATGTCACCACAGGCAACAAGCTGACGCCTCTGTTGTTCTTTTAAGTAACCTGAGTGAAGAGACACTTGCCCCGTGCTGCCCTGTCCTGAGTATACCCTGACCTAACAAACTGCTTTTATTATCAGTGCTTAAGGGAGTGCTTTGGCTTCTCCCTCTTCATTTACTACCAGTGGTTTGAGAGCTTCATTCCAAGTTCATGTGGCTAAGCTAAGGTAAACATCTGTGTGTACAAACACCTACCTTGTCCTTAAAAGCACTTTTTATGGAAATGTTGCTGCTGAGCCACATCTGACTGGCAGCACAGCACAGGCATCTACTCACTGTCCAACAGTGGTCACTAGCTGGTGCTTCAGAGGAAAGCCAATTTTCATTTTGGCTGTTAAACAGTACATCCTTACAAATTCTTTAGGGAGAATTGCTAATTAAGCATGATGGCTTTTGTTCTTTGGCACTACTGGCAAGCCTTGTCCGACTCCATGTGTCTTATGCTGTGTACATTTTACGTTGAAGCTCTAGAAAAGCAGTGAGTGATTTCTTTGCATGGCCACTGGCCCTGCACAACTGCTGTGTTACAGCCAAAGGTTGTGAGATGGAAAAGGAGGGGAGGAAGTAAATTTGTCTAAATTAAAATGAAAAAATAAGAAACAAAATAATTACTAATAGTCTCTTAATAGGATTTTCACAGCATACTCTGTCACTGGAACGTATGTCTCTTCAGGGCAGCTTCCCTACCTGATTAGCCAGCTACAAACCTTCTGTGAATAGCTGATATCCTCTATCAAATCTTCACCTCATCCTCAGACATCAGAGAGGTATCAGGCACCTTGGTTAGGAAGGAGAGGAGAGAACCTTGTTCTACTGTGTTTCAAGTAATTCATCAGCAAAATGCTCTTATCATTATTTTCCTTTTTGCTAACTGCAAATTTTTGGTCTGTTTCCTTCCAAAAGTTTGAGTTGTTTACTTTGGGGATTATGTCTTTTATGAAAATAACCAGGCTTCCAAATGTAGACTGTCAAGCTTGCCAAGTTTCTAGCACACAGGTAGCCAGAGGAGTTTTGCTTCCCGTATTGCCTGTAAGTAGATCAACAATGTGGAAGCTTTGATTTTTTTCATGTCCTCAGCTCACCTGCTGTATTTTGCTGAGGAGAGGTGAGGCAGTGCAATACAGAAGAGGAGGAATTTTTTGTCTTTTCCTTTTTTGAAAGGGGACAGCAGCAAGGTGCATGGGCACAATTTTAGAGCATGTCTAGCTATTGTGTGTTTACATAATACCTATTACTTCTGGGGACAATGATTTTTCTTCATTGTTTTCCTGAGAACTGCAGGGCCTCCCTTGAAGTTGTCTTTAAGTAATTCCTAGGAAATATATGTGTTCAAAACAGTTAATTTCTGATGTGCTTGCTGTAGTAATATAGCCCAGAAGACCAGGAAATAACAGAAAAAATCTCCAAAAAGAAAGGAGCACAAGACAGGCGAGAATTGAAACTCTCAAAAGTGAGATCATGTTAGGAATTGTTCTGCTTGTTATCCTTATGGTCTAGCTCTCCAACACTTAGAATTATAGTGGCCTTTGTCCCTAAAGCCTTCCTGTCTGCTTCTGTTGCCAGAGCTGCCTTCCTGCAGCACTTTCTTAGGGAGGCAGCAGGTATGTCTTGGCAAATACATGTTTACCCTCTGCAAAAAAACAGGCAAAGAGAACTAAAGAATGAAATAAGACCTGGCCAACACCTGTGCTCTTTTAGAGGGCACGTCTTTAACTTCTTAAAATGGTTTGTGGGTTCACAAATCCATCTGTAACACAGAAGTAAACAGCAATCAACAGTGGTGGTTTCCATTGTGTTGAATCAAAGCTCAGGCAGGCATGGGCATGTTACAGATGCCTTGTCCTTGGTGATCTGATACACAGGTGACCCAGTGCACGAGTGCTGCTCTGTGGGAAGCTGAGCTGAGCTGTGTGCGCGGTCCGTAGCTGTGCGGTGGCACTCGGAAACAGGTGCTGGCCTTTGGAAGGGTGTCAGGTCAGGCTGGAGCCTGGATTTAGCTCATTTATTATAAGGACTTATGTCAACTGCTACGGATCAATTCAGGCTGCATTGTGAATCTCAGTGGATGAGGTTGCAAATGTAATTCATGAAAATTGTATTAAACTGATCAGGCACAGCACGAAGCTTTAGCTAGAATGTATTGCATCTATGAGCTCCCCCTAAACATTAAAAGGAACTGACTTAGTGACTCATCTTTTCGTGTATAATATCATCCATCAGATAACAACATTTGCAGAAGCACAGGAAGAGGAGAGATTGTTTTGATGTCTTCTGCAGCATGCAGCAGAGATCTGCTTTCTCTTTTTCCTTCGTCTCTTCCCTGTCTCCAACTCTGTCTCTGTGTCTCTCTCTTTTCCAATTTATCTGGATTAAACAAGTCTCTGATTATTCTTTATGCCACTGCAAATAAAGTCATTTTCAGAAACAGATGTCGAAAGAGCCCAGTGAAATAATCCTGGAGGCAGATGCAGTCTTCCATAAGCTGCCAAGTGCATGGTGCAATCAAAGTGATGAAACAAAATGGAACAGGCTGCAGAAAAAGTAATTAAATTATAGTTCCATTGTAGAAGCACATTTTAAAATTACTGAGATTCAGAGCCCATAATGCTGGTATTATAGTTGAAAGAATACTTGCCATGGGTCATGAGCATTTTTTTTAACAGTTATTAATCATGCTTGACTGGAAAGACATGTGTAACCTACAACAAGCAGTGGCTGTAGTTGTGCCAAAGGAAGCTTTTGTTCCCCGAAGAGAATTGTATCAAAGGCCAGTGTGTCCTATTATTACGTGTGCAATAGCAACGTGCAGAATCTGAAACGGGCTTTTCAGATTTCAATACAAAGCACTGGAGGGGAAAAAAGAAAACAAGTATTGTATCTCTTTGAATACTACGTGACCTCCTTTTCCTCTTACCAAGTCAACTTACTTATTGACTAAATAATAGGAAAAAAATTTCGAAAATATCCCTCCCCTCCCCAACTTCAATAAAAATAGTTCCAGTACTCTAGTATAAATGAAAAAGGGACAGAAAATGTACACAGTCTTAGAGACTGGAGATTAATAAGGCTTCATGGGTTCATTTGCCTCTATTTCCTTTACATTAGACTAGGCAATGGCTAAGATCCACCTCCATCTTTCTGTCAGTTTTAGTAAGGTTTTTAGTTTTCTGTTCTCTTCTCAATGAACTCCTTTTTCTTTTTTCATTTTCTTTTCTTTGTTTGTTTGTTTGTGATCATTTGGGTCTTTGGATTGGATCGAATTGGGTATTTTTGAGTTGCTATGGTTATGGATTGTCCAGATGCAAATATAAAATAGGATTCCCCTCTTATATTCCTCTGCTTCAAAGTACAAGTTTTAAACCTTTAATTTGTAGCCTAGGTCATCCTAGGCAGTCCGGTCTTTTGTATCATCTGGGCCTTCCAGATGTGACTAATTTTTAAAAACTGAGTTTCTCAGTTGTTGAATTTGTATTGTAAATGTATTGCCTGTGTTGTAGATTTATTGTTACTTTTTTTTAACTCTGTTACTTTTTGGATTATTATCTTTCTGCTCCTATTTGAGCTGTTCTCTTTTTAGTGTCTGCAGTCCATCCAAGTGACAGTCATTAATGTGATGCTAATACCCTCTTCTAGTAATTGATGTAGGCATTACCAAAACTTCAGTGTTTGTTTGTGGGGTTTTGTCCTGTTTTGGTTTGGTTTTTTTTAGAGGGAGGTATTAATTTATTTATTAGTAACCCATCCGTGGGTGTGTATCCACAGTCTGGTGTTTCTGCAATAAGTCAGCAATTACCTTCTCTTGATCTTTCCTTTTTTCTTTTGGATGAACTAATTGATCACTTTGTGATCCCAAGCCAAAGGTGGGAAGGTAAGGGCACCATCAAATCATTCACATTAGCCAAGGTCCTGTCTTGTTTTCCTAAAGAACGTAGAGCCCCAAATTGCACATCTGGTTCTGCCCATGAAAATCTGTTAAAGGTAGCAGGATTGTGTGTGGGCCACAAAGCTGGAGAAGCTGTGGGGGGAAAAAAAGGAATGTGTGTCCTGTGTCTGCTTAAAACATCTCTTGTTGGGAATTTCTCTGAATCTGGAGTTTTTAAAGTGACTGTATTTGTTCACGTTCAGAGTGCCCTCCTTCTACTTTGCTCACTCCAGGTTATCACTGGGAGAAGAGGCTCCCAGTGACCTCCAGTGGAATCACAACCTTGCACTTGCTTAGTCTGTGTCTCCATGAGACTTGTGTGAACCAGGCACTTTGATATCCCTGTATCTGTTAAAAATGCTGAAAGTGTTTGGGAAGCTTGTATACATTCATGGACATATATACAGGTCTGTGTCCATGCATGTGTTTTTATGGAAAGAGACTGAAGGTTAGACAAAAAGACACTTCACAAAGCACTGTTTCAGCTGAACAACTTGGTGGAACAAAGGAGTTGTTTATTCAAAAATAGGCTCTTTCCCTTCTAAAGGCTCCACAGAAATTATAAATGGATGGCTAGGGCCAAATGCAGTGCTAAAGCAAGATATAGTGGGTCACTTTACAACTGGCACTTTGAAGTCACTAATAAACGATTTGATGGTTTTTTTTTGGTTTTGAATACTTGATTGATTAGACTGGCTTTTGAGTTTTAAATATTTTCCTGGTTTAAATCAGTGACAAAAATATTGATTTAAGTGGCTTAAATCTTGGGATGTGTTTGGCTCTTTACTCTGAGTATTTTCTGCCCATAAAAGAGTCATTTATAGTGGGCTGAATTTTGGGTTTTTTGATTGGGTGGAGTTTTTTGTTAAATCTTTTTTCAAATGAGGCTCTATAACTTACTGGATTTTCTTACCTACTCCACAGTCATTAATTTCACAGTGAAATCTGTATAATGCTGTATGTTTTCACTAACCATCAATGGCTGAGAACTTAAATATTCAGGCTGTGGTTTTTGAAGGCAGCAATTCCAACACCCTGGCAGGACATCGCAACGTTGCTTTTTGTTTTGCCCTTTTCTCCCCATGAGCGGTGGAAGTCTTTGCAGCGCTCAGCCGTGTTTGCAGCTGTTACAGCTGTGCTGCTGCTGGGCTGGTTTCTGAGACAATCCCGCCTTTGCCTCAAGCAAGCACAAGTGTGGCATCCCAGGAGGGAGCCTGACTCACACTCCAGGGGCTGGCACCCAACCCCTCCTGACTGCAGGGCTGGAGCTCATCCTCTCCCCTTTCTGAGAGGCTGTGTGAATTTCCCTGTCTTTAAAGGATTTATTTTATTAAGTATTTATTTTATTCATCTGGGAAGCTTGAATGGATTTTCAAATCGCTGCCTTGTAAATGACATAATTAAGGTGACAACAGAAGCGATGTTTTTTGCTTGTTTGTGTCAGAAGTTCAATTATATGAATATATAATATTTTCATGTTTAATGAAGTGAAATGTATCATCATTATTATTAGCCTCATTTCACTGACCAACAACCATGTTTGTGGTTTGAGTGAAACAACTGATTCATGTTTATCAAACCAGATACGTCTAGAAAACATTTACAAATTTACAAATAAATTGGACAAAGATAATTCTAGGACAGATACCACTTCAACATAAATGGAAATATAAAATTGCAAATGTATTTAAATATCTGTTCTGTGCCCAGTGCTGGGTTAATGTTTCCTATTAAAGAAGCTTCTGTATATCCTTGACTATTCTTCTGGTTTGAGGAATTTTTTCCTTTGATCAATAAGAAACTGTCTGTAGTCCTACATGTACTGGCAAAGAAAATTTTAAATCTCTATGTCTGTGAGAGTGTTTTTACTGAAGTTAAAAATCTCATTTAAAAAATCATTCTATTCTTAATATTTGCTTATTAGATTACATCCCAGCAATGTGGTGCATAATATTTTAAAATTTGTCCACATCTATCACGTAGAAAAATATACCTTACTTGCTTCTCGGCATTTAACCACATTCTGTGCATATATGCATAATATGTTGAAACGTATCTATTTTTTTTTAAAGTATGTACATAAATCTTGCTTTAAATATATTGGAAATAGTGTGAGCAATTTCTCTGTTCTCTTGCACATTTTAAAAAATGAGAAAGAGACTTAGACTTGACTCTCACTTTTATTGCATGTACATTTATTTTTAAATCAACAAGCAAAGCTGTTGCTTTATTTGTTTTAAATTATATTAAGGTAAATTTACAATTTAAACACAATTCCAGAATGAAATTATTGAGGAAATGTCAGAGTCATGCGTTTGACTTAGGGGGCAGAGATTATTTAACAAATATACCACACATTCACAATGTTTAGGTCATCAGAACATAGGGTTTTTCCAGGAACAGGTGTGGACCAAAAATCTCTTCTTGTATGGTAAGCCAGTCTTGTAAGCAACTCCGTGCTGCACAGACCACTCTGCTACTTGTGACGGCAAGCTGTTCAATTTTTTGTCTCCTTCCCTGTGATTTATATGTACATTTCTTCATTAGATTTATTGCCTCACACCATATGGAATGATTAATCCGAGTTAGTTGGAGTGTCCTGTTTCTTCGTCAAACACAAGCAAGTAAGGCAAAATTTCAGTTTGAAACAAGCAACATAAAAAATCCCAGAGGTCTGACAAACATGCTGCTTTACTTGGAGCCACAGGATAAAGTGGTGGTTAAAGCTGATTTTATGCTTAAAGCTATGATTAGAGCATTAGAGTCTTTGGTAAATAACTGGTCTACCATATGCATGAATTGTCTTCCCTGATGTTGCAAACTGGCAGGTTCGTGATGAAGCTTACAGTTCGTTTCATTGCTGCCATTAGGAAAGGAAAGAAAGCACCTTCTGCTCTGTCCTCCTGCTCATCCTCAGATCCTCTTGGAGAATATTTATACAGTGAAATTCATAGTGGGCTGCCACAACTTTCTTGTGGAAGCATTTATGTTGCATTAGTCCAACACATCAGCTTCCATCTACAAGAGCTTTTATCTGCCTGGCTTTTGCACATATGCAGAAGTTGCCTACTGAATGTACAGAGTATTGGCATGCTCGCTCCTTTGCTTGTCTTGCAGTTCATGGGGAATTGGAAAGATGCTCTCTGCATTTCTGCCAGGGTAATTCTTTCCAGAATAATTGCAGAAAGAAGGGGAAAAAAATAGAAAAGATGGACGATACCTTTGGCAAAAGAATCACTGTGTTTTCCATAGCCTGGAAATTATTTATTTCTGTCAGATCCCAGATATGTCAGATGCTGAATACCATTGTGTTGCTTTTCTAGATTTCCTGATACTTTATTTCCAGACATTTGATAGCATTTATTACCTGTTTGGCATGTGATGCTTTCTAATGGGATAACTTTCGATATTTTGTCAGTCTGTGGCTTTCTATTCACACACAGAATAATATTTTGACATTAATTTATGTTAAATAAGTAATTTGTCATTAAATGTTAACAGCAGAAAATTTGTGGACAAGACAATAATAGTCTTTATTGTGCTTCTGTGATTTTTCCTCTGTAATGAATTGACATCATATTGTTTATTCAAAAGGCTTTACAAAAAAAAATTATTACTAGAAGAGTCAATAAATATGTTGCTGTTTATTTCCTTTAATAAATCAAAAAGGGAACAACCAGTGTAATTGCCTGAAGCATATGCTATTGACTAGCGTGAGGAAAGGTGGTCCATTTTAAGAGCAGGACTCATATACATCAAGTTCAGTAGCTAAACATCCATCAGTTGAGAATAGGAAAAATAAGTCTCTAATCTTTTAGAGACTGTTCTCTTCAAAGATGATTTGACATCCAGTGATCTTCAGCAAATGAGATGTCAGTTGTACAGGGTGAGGGCATTTCTCGTTTTGGGGAGAACACAAAGGCAGCTGCAGGCAGAACACAGGGCAGCTTCTTCTATAGATAGGATAGGTTCTTCCTCAGGCAAAGCACCATTAAACATACCAAGGAAAAACTAGTGTCACTTCACATACTTCATAAAATTGCATTCAAAAGGCAATTTTATTTAATTCCAGGCATTCCTGGAGTCTGGAGTCTTGCCAGTTTTTGTACTTGCAATTGCCTATAAAAGTTGTTCTTTTTTCATCCTATTCTTCCTTTATCAGTTTCACATCTTTGGCAAAACTACTACGCTCAGCCATCTGTAGTAACTACAGATCTTAGCATAGGACAGATAAAGAGATTCTGACAATAATTAGTAATAGGAGCATAGGGCTTTCTAAGCTGTTTGATTTTGTTAGTGGCTGATAACTGGTGGAAAAATGTGTTGCTCTTTAATTCCCTTTGACTTTTGAGCTAATGTTTTACAACTTAAAAAGCCTCCCACAAACATGTATTTTCTGTGTCTGTTTGTGTTCTCAATTACTGCTCTCTTAGTAGCCCATATTCAGTTTACTTTTATTAGTTGTTATTTGTATTTCCTTGAGCATGTAATTTATGAATTTCCTGAATCCTTTTTCTCTCTAGTGTTCAAATTTCATTCTTGAGCTATTCTTTTATCTTATTTTACCTTTTTTAGCAAAAAAACCCATTGTGCCAACTGACACATGCAAGCTTTGTTCTACTAACACAAAGAATTAATTTTCTCATTTCTGGATTTTTGGATTTGCACCAACTATCCCCCTACTTAAAATAGGCCATGATACAACAATTTAAGAGAGCCAGGGTCTGCAAATCTTGTTCTCTTCATGAAAGAGTTAGAGATTAGCATTAAATCTATTTTGGGGATATAAATTATAAGGATGTGAATAAAATGTATAATCTTACTCCTTTGTGTAGAGTCCTCTCTAGTACTAATTTGGGAGATGAAAGTGATAAAGTAGAAAGGTTGATACTACACCTGCTTCTTTAGCTATTGTTCATTAATCAGATTCATCTGGTGAGGCTTATGTGTAAAACTGGAGTGTTCCAAAGTCTGATTTTTCCTTTTACAAATAGCTATTACTGGGAGAGAAATCCTTTGAAGAGTTGTCATTGTTGTTACCGTTGTGTCATTGTGGGCTTCCTTTGAGCTTTTTGTTTTTAGTAACCTCACAACAATATGGTTTAGTAACAGTGGATATCTTTATTCTTCAGTTGACACAGGAACTGAAGAAGTGTATGTTTAGCAAATATCCAGTTGTCTTCTTTCGGTTCAGCTGAGACTGTAAATATTGTCTGATCATTATCTCTCTTAATAATTTCTGAAAAAATGTTCCTTGAAACAAATGAATACAACTGCAGGTGAGCTGGTTTTGCTCTAGATTTCACTTAGAGTTGTAGTTGTTGGTTTTCGGCCGGGGGTGGGTAACTTTTGCCACTGTTATTTTTTGGGTAATTACTTTGACATTTGTAATTTGGGTAATTAATTTGACATCCAGAGATGTTACTTTNTGTTTTCAGCTGGGGGTGGGTAACTTTTGCCGCTGTTATTTTTTGGGTAATTACAGTGTTTAGTCCTTTGACATCCAGAGATGTTACTTTCAAGTGAAAAGCCACAGATAATAGCTGCCCAGCTTATCAAGGAGCTTGTAAGCAAAGTAGTCATCTCCTCGTTTGATAGCACGAACCTTGCTGTAGCAGACAACTTATTTCTGATTTTAAGCCTTCCTGTATGGCCAAATATGTCGACTCCACTGATAATGTAGTAAGTTCTTGTCCTGTGGTAATTTTCTTATGTTCCTTATCCCTTCCTGTATTCCCTACAGTTTAAATGAAAGACAAAAATCGTGTTAGTAGCATAAATCTGCCTCCAAAGAACTGTGCTCTGCTGAAAGCACAGGTTGTTTCTTCTCATTGTGATCCCTGGCAGTGTGTTTCTTCCAATTCCTCAGAGGTCTCCCTCCACCTGGAGTCTTCTGATCAAGAAGACTTAGCTACAGTCTTGTCATGACTTCCTGTGTTTCAGTTTTCTCTGTTCTTTCTTATTCAGTCTTGCTATCTTAGTAAGTAGATGAAACTCTGAACTTTTTCTTCATAGTAGTAGTGTGTAGTAGTGTGTTCTTCATAATAGTAGTTTTCTTCATAATAGTAGTGTGTTCCAGTTCTTCAAAATTGGATAAATTTCTTTGTTCATCTTCACATTACTCTGATGATGTCTTAGTCTTCTTTTTTATGCCCCCATGTTTGTGGCTTATTATCTATCTAGCTACCCCTCCTTTGGCATATTTCCATATATTATGAAAATTACGTGTTTACTGCAAGAGACTGGATGTTCTCATGTGTCCTTTACAGAAGTTATCTTTTTCTAAACCTACGGATACATGGAAACTGTTTGGCTCAGTTTAACCATCCTCATGTAAATTAGAAGTGGCTTCTCCATATCAGTCACTATCACTTCCCCATTCCTTTTTCTTTTTTTTTTTTCTTTTCAGAGTGGAACAGCTGGAATTTGTTCTTTTCAATTTCCTCAGTAGATTCTTCCTTGCTTTCTTCATAATTACATTTTTCAGTTGGGGGTGATGAAGCATCATAACTAGGTTCAAGAGATTTTGAAGCCCAAACGCAGCGAATGCTATTGCTGGGTGCTCTGGCCAGTTTCTTCTTTCCCAACAGCTCAGATTTAACAATCGTAAAATCAGGATTTCACATAGCAGAGCAGGCTTCCTCCTTTAATATTTCCAGGCGGTTCTTGCTTCCTCATTGATTTTTCTCACACTGTTCCCTGTATCAGCTATGCAGAGCTTCATTTCTGCCTTTCTCCTTTTCTCTGCATCTCTTTGCTTTCCAGCACACCTCTGTGACTGTGCAGCTCTGCCACACCTCACCCTGTGCATTCTCTCTCTCCCTTCTCCCTTGCATCCCTCGAAATAATCAAGATGAGTAGCTCTCTTGGCAGATTCCCAGATGTCAAATAATTTATTTGGGCTTTAAACTCAGAGATCAATTGCCTGATGTCTACCTTGGTACTATGTTGGTTTTATTCATCTTTGGCCTCCCTGCCTGCTGCTTTCTTATCCTGCGTACCTGAAGTGGTCGCCTTAACATGCATATCTTTTTTGAAGCACTGTGCAGCCATATTCTCTGCAATAGCCTGCTTATTTTCTTAGAGGGAATTAGTAGGCTTGGTGGGTAGGAAGAAAGGGGGTCATGAGGTTGACTTCTCATGTCTCAGGCTTCAGGCAGCCATCTCACACTATCCCTCAGCCACGAGGATTCCTAACCTCCGTGTGTGTGCATGTGTGGGGGTTGTGACACTGCCCTTCAGCTGTATAGTTCATCTTGTAGCTTTTATTAATTCTCTGAAATCCGTAAGGAACTGTGTTGGGGCTTTGTAGTAGTTCAATGTGACTTAGCTGCTTGTTACAGAAAAGCCATGTTAAAAAGTTATATGTAATAAATATTGAGCATATAGGACATGTGGGTTTATGCTAGCTTACAAATAAAAGGCATTTGCATATGACTTCACATCCATTTTGTTGAAGTTTTAAAAGGGTTGTGGTTTTTAAAATGCATTTGGATTTCTTTTTCTACCTGAAGAAAAATGCTGGCTTTTTACATGATAAACAGCAGTGGAAATGTCCACAGGACAATGGAGAAGCCCCAAAGGAAGCAAGATGTGTAGTTTGCTGAGAGTTGTCTGATGTGAGCTACTTTCCTTTATTCTGTGGGCATGGTATTTTTCGCTTGTTACCTGGAGCTGCAGAGCCCCAGACCTTGGATTTTGTGCATTCTGGTCCAGAGTCCCAAGGTCAGGAAGAGAATGTTGTCCAGCTGTCCTCCTGTCGCTGCCAGCCCTCTGCTGAAGGCAGGCTAAAATGCAAATACCCTCACTCTTAACATTTACCATGCCACTGCCTCTGCCTGCCTGCACAGTACTCTCTGCTCACCTGTGGAGTCCCCTGACTTTCCTCTGGCATCAGGAAAAGTGTGAAACACTGATTTATATTTTTTTTTCAGTCTGAGACTCAACTCTCCCAGCCCCCAGGGTAGCCATGGGACCTCCCTGCTCAGAGCTTGAGAAAGGAAAGCCTTCTGTGTTCAGCCTCCTTTTTGCTCCCAGAGAGGCACACACAAGGCAGGAACATGGGAAATCGTTCAAAATGCTGACTTTGCAAAGGAGAGGGAAATTATTTTACCGATTAAATATTCACAATGTGCTTGTATATGACAGCAGTAGGTTTATAAATACATGGATGTCTTGCTGTCTGGTAGGAGGCTCTGTGGAGGGAGCCATTCTCTTCCTTGTGCTGTGATCTGACATCTGCATACACACTGAGATAGAGATCAGCATGTTTGCAACATTGTCTGCAGAAAATTTTACTCTAATTAGTTAAAAGTAATGAAGTACAACAATGCATTTTATTTTAATCTGTCTTTAAATCCAAAATACTCAGATCGTTAACAGTACTCTAGGTTTACTTTGTAAAGCTGTAAATGTTTTACCCAGAATACTTGCACTCTGAGGACAACTGAGGCAGATTGAATGACCTGGCATATTAAAAAGTCTTCTCTCTTCCTGGTGAATGTGTAGGTTCTAAATATTCTTCCTTAGCATGTGAGACTGCCTTTTTGAATTAATTCCTTTTGTATCTCACACAGCTGCCTAACTCCTTGCAGGCACACACACTCCCAGCCCTCCCCCAGACATCTGTTCTGATTCTCAGTGCCAGGTGCCAGAGTTTAAGCTTGTTGGGAGGAGGGACAGGGACAAAACTCTTCATAAAATCAGATAACGGTGTTTTTTTTAACAATGTTTGTGATGGAATTTCATTTCTAATCTCTCTGGTTTTAAAAAGAATCCAAAAAGTGTTAGCCTTTACTTCTGATTTTTTTCAGGTTTTATCCAGAAAAGGTCAGGCTTGGGTAGAGATTGGTTTGTTGTTGGGGTAAAGATTTTCCTCCATTTTTTTTACCAAAGTGATGCTGTAGCATCCCAGTAGTAAAATGCCATGGCAACTATAAACCTGTTTCTAGTCTGGGATTATTTTTGCCACATGAGAATACATCTCATTAGAAACACAAGTGTACCTTCATCACTGATTTTTCATCCACAGAGGTCTTACATACCTTGCTTCTACTTGAAACACAGCTGTTCTTGAAATCTTCCAAGCACGACCTAAAGCTGCCATCAGTTTCTAGAGGTCTCAAATGGCCAGTGCTGCTCCCATACAGTCCAGAATGCCAAAGTCTAGGCTACTCTTTGTGTACCAAAGTGCTCCTGTTTGTCATTTTGGCTTTGATTGGGTTATCTTTGACAGATCAAAAAATGCTGGGCTGTCAGAGCCAAGACATTTCCCTCAGCAAGGAGCAGGTGAGCAGCATGAGACCATTCCCTTTCTCAGTCTGGGAACAGCCACAGTCATATCCTCTGCTCCACGCTCCGAACTTGTCAGAAGGGGCTGTCATGGTCATCCAGGGACAGGTTTTCCCCTGAGTCCTGGTCTAATCTTAAACAAAGAGTACAGCTGGTACCCTTCCCTGCCATTCCCTGGGATCTGCCTTGGAATGTTTTCCTGTCACCTTCTTGCACTCAGGCACATGGCTGCTTCTGCTTCCTGCCTTCTCACCCAGGCACCTGGCTTCTTATCTCCGTTTCTCCAATGAGGTAGGGAATATGTAGTGTAAGTGATAAGCCTAGAAATGTGAAATAAATGGATTTATATTAGCAGTTCTGGTCTGGATGGTAGAACACATGGTATTAAATACCCTCAGTCCATGCTGGGTTAGGGGAAATCAGGAAGGTGGAATGAGGAGTTTAAGCTGCTCTTTCTCACTCTTTCTTTTCATCTCTCCTTAGGCATGTCTGCCACATACTCTTTAAGTCACTGAAGGCACAGGAACTCTCTGTGGCCCTAGTATTCCTGCAAAGGCTTAAGAGAAAACTCTTCTAGTGTATTTCCCAGGAGCAAAAACATCAGGAGTGGCTTGGCCACTCACAGGCTAAGCTGAAATGAGAAATTTCGGCTTCAGAAGGGTGACTTGGTGTGATGGTCTTCAGATAACATAGACAGGGCAAAATGAGTAACAAGGAGAAATTTCAGTGAGCAAATTTAAGCCACATAGAGTGGATAACATTTTTCCACGCTAATATTAGATGTGTGACATCACCACTTTTGGAGACCAGATGTATGGGTTCAAAAGGCACTAGACAAAGTCATGGAGCTGTCCACCAGTGGCTGTGGAAAATGAAAATGCAGGTCTGGAGGCAGTCTCCCAGGGTGCTGTGGATCACTGATTGCTGGCAGCTCAGCAAGTCCAGCAGGAATCACTCCACACATTTCTTGTACTCTTTCTTTAAGAATTGCTCACACATAACATGTTCAGCCAATGCAGGCTTCACTTTGATCTAGTAAAGTGCTTAGTGGCTCTTAGGATAGAGCTTAATCAAGTGGTGAAACAGCCTCATGATACTTCTTCCAGAGTTTTTAGGAGAATGACCCCATAGGCCCATCCATTTGTTTAGTCCCATGCCTGAGCAATCTTGGCAAGGGGAGAGCAGCCTGCCACAACAGTGAAATGCTGTTGTACACTCCAAAACGCAAAAAGGGTGTCCCTAGGAGTGCTCATTAGCCAGTGCCCTATTTATATATAGTGCAAGGCAAATTTTTGGGAAGCCCAAAGATGCAAAGCTAATAGGGTTGTTACAGAGGATGAGTAACAAAAAGGGAGGGTTACTGAGAGGCATAATATCTAAGGGTTTTATGCTCTATAAGATAAGCCTGGAAAGGCCAAAACTAAATAAGGAGTCACTAAGCTTTTTCTACTACAGAATTTGCCTGCCCTTGGTAATATTCCTTCCTGCCCGCATTTTTGTTTGTGCTGATAAATGTCCTTGCATTAATAAACTCATAATGCAGCTTGTTTATCCCTTCAAAGCCAGCCCTTGCAGCTTTCATTAGCATTTTAGGATATTTATGGCTTTGTAAATGACTGAAAATCTGCAATTTGTCATTAGGAATTAATAAAAATCTTCCTTCCACTTCAGGCCGAAGCTCAGCTTTGGCCTTTGAGGGACTGAGCCACCTCTGGGCCTCATAGACAAAAACAAAGTCAGACAGTGCCCAGATTTACAACAGCAAGTGGCTCTTAGTTATTCAGATGTCTTTGATAATGTGTCATCCACTGTTGCTGGCAGGGATCAGTGTTTAGGCTCAGAATTAATTTCTCTCTAGCTGGAGAGAAAACAAAAATATCTCTTCTGCAAGAGCAAAAAGAGAAGGAGGTAGTAACAAGGAGAGAAATGAAAACAGCACAGGCACATGTAAAAAAATGCATGTATAGAAATATGTATATAGCATATATACACTGCAGAGGTTAAGAAAGTGCTCTTCAGAAGAAAACGTATTTCACTCTGCTCTGCTTTGTATTTTCAGTTTTGAAATACAGGAAGTTAACAAAATTTTAAAGATTTCAAAAGGGAGTTTATCTTGTAATTGGTGAAGGGCTAGAGTTGGATAGGGAGGGATAATAATCAAAGGAGGCTTTTCAGCACTAAACTGTAGTCCAGAAAATCAAAGGAAGGAATGTTAATTGGTTTGTACAACATGATATTCTCAGTTCAGAGTAGCTTCAGCCACTCAATGGTACTTTTTCTTTTTTTTCTTTCTCTGTAGGTCGATTAAGTGAGTAGAAGAAAAAGAAATAAAAGAAAAACGAAGCTACTTTCAAGTATTGAAGATACAAGGCCAGGATGAACACGAAGGACGGAAAAGTGTCTGAAGGAGGTCTCAATGTCACTCTTACCATACGCCTTCTCATGCATGGCAAGGTGAAGCATTTTCTGTTGCCTGTGTGTTGAGTTGTGTGCAGCTACCAGCAGAGCCTGGCAGTAACATTGACAGAGGGTCTGCTCCTCCTCCATCCTGAGTCAAAAGCACCATTGCCACAGCCAAAAAATCAGCCCCTGCCTTTCAGGGAATCCTGCTGAAGTTCACACTGCAGCCCGAGCTCATTGAAACAAACCCTGCCTGTAACGAACCCGTTCTGAGCGGATCCGGCGGCCAAAAAAAAAGGAGTTCTTCCATTGATAGTGAGCCAAATTGGGCAGACCCTTGTAGGAGGCTGACCTGCATACAGCTCGCCTTTCTCAGCATTTGCTGGGTTTTGCAGGGGTTTTTTAGGATACCAGAAGATTGACTCGTATGAAATAATTGCCAGAGTTACTGTCTGTTTCTGTTGGATGCAAACGGGGTAGCGTCCTTCATTATTCTGGTGTAACATCTCATCAGATTGAGCCCCCTGATATGCTGGGGATTCATCCCTGTGGGTTTGGGTTGGAAGGTTGACTCTCATTTCCTTTCTGTCCAGTGCAGCACTTAAAGCATGCAGATAAGTGGGAAATCTGTGCCATAGACAAAGTGCCAATTCAGTTTTGTCAGACTTAACAGTCTGGTCGCTGCTTATTTCACATTGACAGATCATAAAGTGGGCTTTTAATTAAAAAGCACATTTCATCGGTTTGTTTTTATTATTTGCATCAGGCAACTCCAGGCATTTTTAGGTTTAATGAATGAATGTTATAGAAAGAAGGTGATTTAGTCTCTTCCTTAACAGGGAACGGTGACTATATAATGCATATTATTCTGGAGATCAAATTTGTATATATAAATCTTAAAAAAAATATTTTTACTCCTAGAGTTTAATTTTATAACTAATATTCTTTTGCATTTTAAAATAGTGGATGTTTTCAACATATGGCATGAACACACATATGATATTCCCATAGCACAAATAGGACACTAAGGTATCTCCCATTGTGTTTTACTTATGGAGACCTGGGAGGGGGTACAGCTTAAGTTTGCAAATTAAAAACCTCAGAAATTAGGTTATGTCAGATCATATTATGTTTTTTCTCAGAAATGATCTAGCCATTTTGTTTGAATTTTTTTTTCCCCCTGAAATATTCAGCTTCAGGCAGGCATCTGGTGTGTAAATCTGCATCTTAAATAGGGATCTGTCAAACAAATTTAATAACACTCTCTCTTACAAAACCCACCTAAAATCTGTACTTGTCTGTGCTCAAAATTAGGTCTTCAGGGTTGATTCTGGTCCCAATCCATGAAAGCATTTGTGCACATACTTATCCCAATGAGTATAAACAGCCCTACTGATTGCAGTCAAATTCCTATGTGCTTAGGTGATGGTGTTTTGGGCTTTTTTTGATCATTGTCAGATAGCTCTGCTTGTTTCAGAATCATGCCTTTAAAGCAAAAATCAAGTATCTGTCATTTTCAGGACATTTTATTTAAACTGTGGGCTAGGATTATTGGTTTTTGTTTTTTTTTAATCAGAAGTGAAATCAGATAAAGTTCATTTTCTCTGTTAAACATCATTGACTGTGTGTGCAATCACTTTTAACAATAATGGATGTTATGTGTCTAACCTTCAATGCATATGTAGCCCCAAGGGTCTAAATTAAAACCACAAAAGCTGCGAAGTTCAAATTTTACCTGATTCTATAGCATGCATCCTCAGTTAACAAGGCACGATGGGTATTCTGTTAGCTCCACTATGCTCTAATCATGTATCCTATTGTGCCTAAGTATTGGAAAGAGTACATTAAATCAGAATTTATTTTGGTGATAAAAGTCAGACGCTTTCCGTTTCATTGATGTCATTTCTGTGATTTAGAAATGTTACAGAGGAATGAAGGATGTCTGAATCAATATGAACTCAATGTGAGAAGGCATTCTGAAAGCTGTATGTGCCTCTGGAAAAGAAGAAACACATTTCTAGACTCTTCCTTGAGATATGTTGCGGTAATGACATCAGTGGAAATTGCATCTCTAATTAATATTTCTAGACAAAGCAGTTTCTCTAGAAGCAGAAGTTGTTCTGTAAATAATTGGTCATAACTTGAGAGAGAAGAGGGGAAATAAAAAGGTTTTTAAAACAGCAGGAGCAAACTGGATTCTGTTATTTTTAAATTAAGATACTTTTAATGTTATTTATTAATGCATTGCATGGAAAAATGAGGACCTCTCCCCACGAACCTTAACTCTCTGTGTCTAAACCATTATTACCAGTGTACCTTTGCATAGGGAAGGCCTGTGTTCTTTGTGTTGTTTGCATGCATTTTGATTGGAAATCCATAACTTGTGCTACTGTGTTTGCTTATCTTGACTGTGAGTTCTGCAAGACTTAGGAAATTTTCAGCGTGTACTTTTCATGTGATTTGTATAGAGGCTTTAAGTCAAGAACGGACATCTTAATGAGGCAATTAACGTAAATTCTATACCTGCAGAGAAATTAGGATTTGTATGAGTGGACAGACCTCTGCAAGATGGTAATGAATAAAAAAACCACCATAACAAAAAAATTGTGTAGTAAAAACAAAGGTCATTATCATGTGGTGAAAGGAAAAGAGATAGCAAGAGTCCTGAGCTCTGGAGAACCAGGGCTGGTGTCTCCCCCATGCAAGTAGGGCACCAATGATCAGCACCTTTGCTTTCTCTTGCTTTAGGGAAAGGAGATCTGTGTGTCCAGCTGAGCTCCTGCAGGGCTTTGTTCAGCCTCTGGCTGGAGAGGCTGGGATGGCCCCTGGGAGCACAGCCACTCAGCCACGGCGTAGCAAGGCTTGGGAGCAGCCAGATGGCAGCAAGGCAGGCCACAGCCTTGATATTCTCATGGCAGAAAACGTGGTATTAAGGGAGGGCAGCAATTTTTTTTTTATCAGTGGAAGTGGAAAAAGAATTTGGGCAGACCCTGCAAAAAGCCAACCACTGTGAGATATAAAAGGTTAACCACAGGGTAACCTCAGTTTCATACCAGGGCCTGGTATGAAAGGTGTCCTCCTGAGCTGGGGCTTCAGAGATTTTGTGATGATGTAAGATGAAAGGCCTAATTTTCATCTAGTGCCATGTTACATCGGTGAAAAATTTATGACGGTATTACAGCCCTGAAGAGAAATCATGAGCAGCACAAAACATTTGTCACATTTTCTTGTGATGAATTAGAGGGCAGGTATTGGTGAGGATGCTGCAAGGGTAGTGCTTAGGGATTCCTTGCATCCACTGAGAAGGAACTGTCAGTGTTTGCAGGAAATCTCAGAAGCAAGATTAGGAAAAACTTGTTACGAGGATGTGTGAGGAGGGGAGGAGGCTGCCTGGGCATGCTGCACCATCCATCATTGAAGATTTCTAAGGACAAGTCAGATAAAACTGAATTCATCCCGTAAAACTGCACTTCACAGGCGCTACAACCTCTGCTGCTCAGCACCTTTCTGACCAAGTTACCTGAATGCTTCTCCAGAGAGGTCAGAAACAGAAAAGCCTTTTGAAGGACATGCAGTTGGATATATAGAATATGTTAAATAATGCAGAAAAGCATTTTCATCCTTTATTAATGAGAAAGATGCACCACATTAAGAAATAAAGCTGTTTCATACATTTCAGTAGAGAAAAACAGAGAATATGAGTTGAGGCTGTTTACCGTGCCCTACTTTTGTATTTTCCATCTGATTGTTGCCATTTCTTCAAGTAAAATAAGTAAAATCTCTGTGTCGGAAAAAGACATGAATGAATATGGGTATTTTATTACCTTTGTCTACTTCAAAAGTATAATTTCTGGGCAAGATTGGAGTATGGAAAGGATTGCAAGATATCTGCTTCCAGCAAAGACAAGAATAGCAATATTTGCCCAGATCAGATCACTTTTTTTGAAGGGCGTAAGGAAGACAAATGGAGTGTCTGTGCATTCATGGGCAAACAGCCCCCAGCCATCAGAGCCCTCTGTATGGAGAGGCAGAGCTCAGACCCCAAAAGAACTGTATCTTTTACTTTTTCTTCCTTTCTAAATTTTGTCAAGATAAAAATTCTTTTGCCTCTTTGCTTGTCATCCGATATAGGTGTAGAGCTCCATGTTTCTTACCATTCCTTGCTCACTTTTTACTGAATTTTCCCATGATTTGTGGCTGATTTTTTTTTTCCTTGCTTACTGCCAGAGGTAATGAGGTTGAAAGACTGGAAAATTGTAGCCTTGCCCACAGGTATCTGCCAACATACCTTAGCACTTGACATCTGCAGTGGTCTTGAGCTAGGTTTGGTCAGTTCATGCCCAGAAAGAAATAACTATTGAAAAAGCACCTATTCTGACTATATTGGATAATGATTACATGATTTTGGACTAGTTTGGTTTTGTACACAGCCAATGGTAACAGGCTGATTAAGACTCTGGATACTCAACATTAAAGTTTAATTTTAGATGTGGATAGTAAAGAGACTGTGCCAATAGAAAGGTCTTAAATCTCAGGAAAGCAGCTTAATGGAGATTTAAAAGCTAGATCCATGAGGTGGAACAGGAGAAAAATTGCAAATGGGCCAGCACAGAAAGGGCTGGTCACAAATCCGCTATGAGATCCACCTCCATCTCATAGTGGTAGTGCAAGAATCTCTGCTTCCTCCCACCGGTACAAAACTGCAGGAGAAATAATGCATTGTTTCCAAAGGCACTGTGTGAAAGGGTGCATTGATGAAATCATATTGGGTGCAGTGAAGTCTGCAAAAAACCAAAGTAGAATATAGTCATGTATTGACTCTGAGGCATCTTTTAGAGAAAGAGAATGGAGTTCAGCAATAAAAACCAAAATGGATTAATGAAGTCGGATGGTTAGGAAGAGCAAGGAAATAATTTACAAGAAGGAGTGAAGGGAATACTGGGAGGGAAGTAGGACTCTTGCCAAATACTGAGAGGTGTAAATTGGAGAGTTGAGGGAATTAACTGGAGAAGGTAATTTAGAAGATACATGTTCAGTGACAGAGGGAAACCTGGAAAGCATAATGGGCTAAAAAGCATCAGATGTGGCAATATCTAGAGAGTGGCACAGTTGGGATATGCTAAGCTGGAGAGGAAAGCTATTTCTGCAAAAGTGTGTGCAGCTTTGGATGTATGGCCTTGGTTCATCATGGGGCAAAGAGAAGGTAATTACCTTACTGTTCTTCTGGCAGAATCACACCTGCAGTTCTGCAGGTGCCACATGTGTGAGTGATGATGAAGACTGACAGAGGGGGAATTCTCAGAAAAATAACAGAAGTTTTAGGAGGCTGAGGAGACGATGCCTAGCTTTCTTCAAACATTCTCATAAATACATGGAGAGAATCAGAGAATCGATACAAATATTATGGAGTGTAGTTATTTTGAATGCTGCAAGTGCTTGTGGCTGGAAATAATGGTATAAAATACTATTTTGAAAATAAATGAAATAAGGGAATCGCAAGAAAAAAATCTAGTACTGTGATTTTTGTTATGTTCTGTAAGTCTCCTATGCAAATTTTAAACACATCCAGTAAAGAGCAGCACATTTACTATTAGATTGTATAATCTGCATTGATGGAGGAAAGTTATGATGACCGAGTGGAGCTTTTCTTTCCCTGATACCATTTGCTCAATGATACATTTCTCATTCAGCAGCAGTGAATTGGAAAGATGTACCTACAGTCAAATGTTTGGGTTTGAACAAAACCCTATGACTGCCTTCATTTTTAGATGCATGACTTCCAGTACTTACAGCTTAATTTTACACTCCCTGAGGAACTCAGGGTGTCTGAGTTCAAAATTATTTCAGCAGGATCAGTGGATGACTTGTGTCACTGGAAGTACTGGTTACAGTGGCTTACATCCAGCTTCAGTGGTGACTTTCAGACATATTGGTGATTAGTTTGTGGTGCTATATACAGAATTTTTACAAGAAAAAGAAAGAAAATTTCGACTCATAAAGTGATGGGTTACACTTAACAGCTCAAATACATAATAAAATCATTAAGAAAAATTGCCTTTTTCATAAGTACAGATACCATTTTAGCACCAGGGATTTCTTTTAAGGACCACTTTTTTGGTGTCTGTTTAATTGCCTCCTTGAAAGACCGTAAAGCAAGTACAGAAGTTTGTTTTACCCATCTTAAAGGTAATGACCTTCCCCTTTTCTATTTTTTATCTTTTACTTATTGAAATAGAGAATTCAATAAAGTAACTATGCATTGCCTTGTCAGTAATACAATCCAAGCCATAAAATGCCAATCAAGCCAATGTTTGTTCTGTTCTTTCCAGTTTCCACAAACACTGTCAGGGTATTATGAGGATTGACTGTCCTGCCTATTGCTATTACAGTTCCTGTTTTGTTTGCTTGCATTACTGTGATACCTGAGAGCCCTGGTCGTGGAACAAAACTCTGCATGCAGATGCACAACACAAGATGGATCTCTTCTCAGTGTTTTTGTAGGAGCAGACAAGATACTCTCACTAGCCTCAAAAATCAGCAGAAAGGAAGAGAGAGGGTTCTCCCAGGCCCTGGGCACTCTCTGCTCCCAAAAATTATCTCCACAGCTGTGTTCCCACTTTCATCAAACAAAATCTCCTCATCAGTCCATGACTGTAATGAACTGACGTTGCAGGAGGCCCACACCCCACTCAGTGCTGCTGCTTCAGTTCAGCATCACATGTGCAAGGACAAGCACAGAGACAGAACTGGGTTTTGGGTTGGTTTTGGCAGGGAAAGCTGGGAGCTTAGATATCAAATTGAATGTAAGTAAGATGGCTACCCATCTGCTATCAAAAAGCAAAGGAAAAATGCCCATTGGCACAGCTGCCAAAAAGAATGTTAGATGTTCTTGAATAAGATGCATAATAGTGGAATCTCCGTCAGAAAGAAACATAATTTATAGATTTCCTCATACACTACCATATTTGTTAGCATAAGATCTGCCTCAGTAAGGAAGGCCTTGGACCACAATGCCTTTCTAAATTAGGGCTGTGGACATCTACTGAAGCATCACCTAGGAACATGAGATCTCCCATGTCAGTGAGGCTAATCCCACATAATCCCAGAACACAAATCAGATTCTCAGTTTGTCCGAGGTAGCTGTTTTTTCTCTGAGGCTGACACATTATGTCATGTTTCCAAAAACTGAATAGTTTTCCAGTCTTTGAAAAATGTTGATGCCCCACATGCTCCATGCAAACGCGTTGTTCGGAATGTCTTTGTGGAACATGTTCTTGGGAGCTTCCACGCAAGCATATTTATGAGTTTAGTTGATCATTGGCAACTTTGTCCTCAGGTGAAGGTGAGGAGAGAGGGAGTTGAGTTATGTTATACCTCCTTATGGATGGGAGAATCACAACTGGTCTGGGTCTAGAAAACTTTATCAGCACAGCTGTCGCGTGCTGTTGCCAGGAGTCCTCCTTGTCCCGTGACCAGTGTGTTTCCCCACCCTGGCAGGCTGTATTTCTTTCCTTTCAAAGCTGTTTTGTTTGTAGACTCCAGCCCTACTGCTTCTACCTTGTCCTTGCCTTATAGAAAGAAGATTAGCATGTGCAACCAGAGCACTGCCTGAAGGAACTTCAGGCATTAGGATGGAGCCTGTGCTTTGTCAGATGTTTTGAGGTGAAAGCATATATTCTCAGATTATTTCTTAATTGTATTTTTCTTCTAGATGTGACTTTATCTCAGGGATGCTATGTTTTGTTCCATTTTGGTTTTGTTCCATTTGCCCCATAGCACTGGTAACAAAAGCTGCATGATAATAGAGCAAGACCTGGGCGTTTCTATGGTCCCATAATAGCCAGCCAGTTTCATTTTGTTTTTCCGGGACTCAGTAATAATTAAACCAACCTCACTCTTAGAAAAAGTAATGGAATTTCACACTTTATATATGCAGATCAAAGGTTAATCTTTAAACGAAGGTTTGTTGTCATTTATTAAGCCTCTTGTTTTCTTAATATGACTGATTTCTTTCTCTTGTTATTCAAAGGACACACTAGATAATTGATTAGGAAATAAATTTCTTCTACAGCCAGTTTATATATATGTTTAGTCATTCATACCATCAAGAGCCCTGCAAAAATCTTGACTCAAAAGCATTTTTGCTGCCACTTTTTTTTCTGCTGGTGCTGCCTCACCTTCAACGCAGATGATGCAAATCTGCTGAAAAAGCTTTCTGCTCTTTGATATCAGAGTCCACCACTTCCCAACTGCTCATTAAGAGCAAAATTCATCATATTCTTGTGAATAAGGTGTGCAAATAATATTATATGCTACATTTCAGCATGAAAGAAACCATCCCCTGTTTTTACCATTGCTTTTCCTCACGTTATCTGCAATGAATTGGTTAGTTGGTTAGCAATATACTTTACTGATGCTGGGCAGTCTCCCAGGGTTTGTTGGTGAGGTTCAGCTCTTGTTTTATCTACTTGATTAGAAATTTCTTAGTAAAGAAAATCATAATGAAAACTCACTTACCTAGGCTTGAGAATTACCTTTAGGCTATCTGAAATCAGCATGTAGATTTCAGATTTTCCTGGGGTTTTCCAAAATGACTCTTTGAGCACAAATGTGAGACTCTCCTGCTTGAGACTCCAGTCACCAGGTGGTAATGCCCTTTGGAAGGCATTACCTGGGCTGGGGACTCAGCACCATCTGAAACTCAGGCTCCTTTGATGAATCTCAGGGTAGGCACCCCAAATTTCATTGAAGGAAAGTTGATACCCATCTGTTTAGTGCCTGCGTGTGTACATTGACTTTATAAATAAATATATATAAATTATAAAATATATAAATTTGTTTATAAATAAACAAATATACCTGTGTGTGTGTATGAGTATGAATCAGTGGGTGTAGGCAGACACATGCAGCATTTTGGAGTCATCCAGCCTGGGTAGTACTTTTAGCCCTGGCATAAGTCTGATAGATGGGTTGGCTTGGGCCTTTCTCCCACTGAGTTTTAGTTCCCCCCTTTATAATTTCTTTTTGTGCACTTCTTTTTGATCTGCTGTCGAAATACGATTATATGAAACTCAGTAATTGTTATCATATAACTTTTTCCACAATATTTACATGCGGATGGTTAGTCAATAAATTAGTCTGAAATTGATGATAAATAGTTAGCTTCTATTCCTGAGCACTGGAGAGCAGCAAATAGTTCAGGAGTTGTTAGTATATTGTAATGGCAATTATTTGCTAATGCAGCTAGATCAAGCACTTGTCTGACCCACACTGAGGCTGAACTTGACATCAGCTGTAGGATTCCTCTCACCAAACTTCACATATGTTAGTGTCAGTTTAGGCTGTTTCTGCTGCAGATGAGAAAAGCCAAAAACCCTTGGGACTACACTTTATTCCTCCTTTTTTAGGAACAAAATATCCTCAATTATCTCTCCCTGGGCTGCAGTGAGGATTGGTTGCCTGACTTACACTGAACTCCTAACTTGTAATGAACCAGTGTTGGTGACTGACATCTTATGCACTTAACTAAAGCACATTTGGTGTATGGCAGATTTAGAAACATTTTCTGAAGAAGATAAAACCATTAAAGTAACCTTGTGTTCTGGTTTGAAAAGCAAAACCAGCAAGAGACTCCAAGTCAGAAATACAGTTTATTAGGAAAAGGGAAAATAAAATGAAAAGGAAAACAAAATACATCCAATAATACAAAAGAAAAAGAAAATCACTGACAGAGTCAGAATACAACCTGACACCCTGTTGGTCAGGGTGTTGGCAGCAGTCTACTTGCAATGGTGGCTACAGTCCTCCTGGAATAGCAGTGGGGGCTCTGTTGAAGCAGTGGTCCTGGAGAAAAGGTGCAGCCCTCTGCTGAAGGTCCAGTGGTGATGGATGGGCCTGTTCTTCCTCTGGGAGTCCAGTGGAAAAGGCTGACTTGGTGCTCCAAGTCTCAAGTTTTTATCCAGACAGAGAGGCTTGTCTCCTGCCCCTGATGGAGCATTTCCCGATGGGATGATGTAATTTTATCAGTGGACTCAATGGCCCATTAACAGAAGACCTATCCCTGGAGGGAAGATGGGCCATGGAGGAGATAAGGAAAACTGCTTTGCTGGTTTCTTATCAGCTGGCTTATCAACAGTAGATCACATCACTACCCCCCATCCCAGTTTCAACAGATGGTGATAGAATAGCACACCTTTGATTACATTTTGCACTACAATCCATGATATCTTGGTTAGAAATAATGCTAAAACTTGAGCGTCATAAAAATGGTGTTAGGTATCTCATTTAGCAGTAAACTTATTTCCTGGTGATATGAAAAACTACAGGAAACAAATACTGGACTGTATAAGGAAACATTAAAGGTTTGGTGAAGTAGCTTCAGTAGTTTGAAGAATGAGGTGAAAAGAGTTCTTTGATTTAACCTGTGGCTGAAGTAGGTTTCTCATCATAGTTAAAGACATGATCTGTTGTCACCAGTACTTTCTAGGAGCTTTCCTAGAAAAAGCTAAGGATCCAGAAAAGTCTGAAATGATCCCTTTAAAACCATTCTGTATTTTTATTTTTTCCAATAATTTGTATACAGCAAAATTCTAAACAAATTTTGAAACGTCCATGTAAAACTAGTGCTTCTCTCTGCCCCTGTGACCTTACCTCACATTGCCAAGCAGAACCCTATCTCCCAGTGTAGAGGGAGCAGTGGCATTGGCTTGGATGATTTGAAACTGGTTTATAAAATAAGCTCTAAAGTCACCCTTTGATGAGGGGGAGGTTTGAAGTACTCCATATGATTACAGTGACATTTACTAGCATGTTCCAAGGAACTTGTCACCAGTCTTACTGAAATATTTTTTTCTCAGTGATATTCACACAGTTCTTTCACTTATTTCTTTGGTAGCTTGTACTCTTTGTTAATAAATAACAAGATGATGGTCGGTCATGTAGAATTCCTATCCCCACTGAAATCCAAAGTAAAACTCGCAGAGAATTCAATTAAACAAGAAGCTTGAGAATGTTTTTATTTTACGCTTTCCTTTGGTTGTTTGAATACTCTTAATTTCCTGATTGGAAATGGACCATCTATTTTACCAATACTACAAACAGTACGTTGCTTTTCTGTTCCTAAAGTGAAGTATGTTCTCCTATTTCCAAGGAAGACATTTTTGCATTTATTACCCATGACCCATCCATTCATTTCTGAAAGAACAGCATCTCTCATTAAGATCCAAGATGATCAAATTGATTTGGACAGATTTTGTATTAAGTTTATACTGACAGAGCCTTGGAGGTTCAAGACCAGGCCTGCATATTCTAATGAAGCTTCAGATATACAAAACCTGAAGTTAAACCATGGACTGAAATATATCTGCTTGCCCATAGCAACTGAAACAGAATGCTCTCACCCTTAGCAAAAGGTCCTTCTACCTCCTAAGAATTTGTTTGATGAAAGTAATTGTTTCTGAAAGCTGGAACTGAAAAGAATGGAAGAAGTTTTTAAGATAAAATTGCCATATGTGCTAAGTGGTCAGATAGGAACTGCTGATCGTGGGGGATACCCAAGGCTTGTCATCACTGAGAGCCTTGCTTCCTGTATTGCCCATTCAGCAATTACTGGCAGATTGGCAAAGTTATGATGATAATACAAAAAATAGTAAGATCTTAAAAATCTGGGAGAATAGGTGTCCCAGATTTGTGTCACTGCTAACAAAAAAACTCCGTCTCATTTGAGAAGCTACACAGCATGCTGGTATGGCTGTCTTAGCCACAGGAAAAGCTGTGACCTAAACCTGCATATTAAGAGAATATTATAGTAATTTAGTTACAAGACAGAAAACTGCAGTGAGCCCTTTCACTGCAATTCTCACAGAGCTGCTTTTCTGCATTTGTGTACAGAGGTGCAGATATCTCACAGTCACAGACACAAACAGCTTTGCCAAAAACACTCACACAGTTGTGTGAAGTGTAAAAGTCGGCCAGCAGAATTGTAGGTTTGCTAAGCAGATACCAATGGAAGATTTGCAGTTCCTGTTTGGACAATATTTGTTCTCAGGTCAGTGTGTACAAGAGTGCAGAATGCCATCTTGAAGGAGCAGTTGGAAGAGAAATAAAAAAGGGAAATGGGAAATAGGAAAAGCAGAGTTTGAAAATAGACCTGAGAAGGAGCCTCACATACCCCTTAACTTTGTGGCTAATAAGGCAATGACTTTAATGGGTATCAGGCCATGACTGAAGAATCACAGACCAATGAAAGTTGGAAGGGATCCCCAAAGGTCTCCAGTCTGACCTCCTGAATCAAGCAGATTGTACTAGAGCAGATTACACATGGCTTTGCCCATGCTGGATTCTGATGTCTTCAAGGATGATGATTCTCTGGCTGCCTCTTTCAACGTCCAGCCATCCCCATGGTAATTTTTTTTCCTCATGTTGAGTAGGAATTTGATATTGTAGCTTGCTTTCCTTATGGTACACTGCAATAGGATTCCTCTCTCAAGTCTTTTATTCTAAAGAACAAATGTAGTTCTCTCAGCTTCTCCTCATGTGTCCTATGCTTTGGTTCCCTGACGAGCTTGATGGCCCTGCATTGAATTCACCTCAGTATGTCCTTGTCTGTCATGTACTGGGAGCCCAAAACAGGCCACAATCCTCTAGGCATGGTCTCATAAACAGCAGAAAACAAGAGGTGCTTGCCCTCGCCTGCTAGCTACACTCCTGCTAATACAGTCCAGCCTTTGATTGGTCAGGGCTGCACTGCTGATGTACTCCTTTATTTATCTTGAAGTTCTGAGTTAGGACCCTTGGGACTTTTTCTGCTAAGTCAGTTTTAAGGCAGCAAGTTTTTGTCCAGCTTGTCCCACTGCATGGACTTTTTCCATTGCAGACATGGAGCTTTTCATCTGACTTCGTTCTACTCCCTGAGATTTCTCTCTGCCCAGTTTTCCAGCCTGTCCAGCAGTGTATTGACTGTTCCCCTCAGTCCAGTATTGTGTGCAGACTTGCAGAGAGCATAAAGGAGCCAGAGTTCACTGAAATAAGTAACTTCTTCTCACTGAAAAGTCTTTGTGTCTTGTGAGCAGGATGTGAGGAGTTGCAAGTGCAAACAGCTTCATGTTATAAGCTTATAAACAACTGGCAAAAATAACTTAAGGTCACTGCGAGTAGTTCTTTCCTGCAGAGTGAAGTCAGTACCTCTTTGTCATGAGTCCATCACCGGATAGAACATTGGAGGACAAAAATTTCAAACATTCTACACTTTGGACTGTGTTCCGGAATGGATCACACTGAAGCGTATGCACGGGGTGGGGGGAAATGGTGTATCATACATCTGGGGTAGCTCAACCATCTGAGGAAATCTATAACTGTAGAAGCAGATTTCACAGTTGTTAGTATAGGAAAGGAGTTTATTTTCCTTCAGCTGGTCTCCCCATCACATGATTTCCAGTCTGATGTCACAGCTGCATGATTTGTGTAACATGTCCAGACTATTCATTTTAGTGTTAATAGTTTCATTTTTACTACCTGTTGGTTTTATTCACTAAGCTTTTAACCCTTGGGATGTTGCCAGAACTGCCTACTGTATGTTCACAGCCACACTTCTCAATATTCTCTTTCCTTTGGTGGAAGATCGTGGGAGCCCAGTAGCAATTCCCAAATCCCTAAAAAGTGATTAGCAATTATTGTTCTCTAAGTGCTTAATAGGGGAGATTTAGACAGGCCACCAGGTGTTTACACAATAACACTCAGTAGCATGGAAATTCAGCTCTCACTATTACAAGGAGTAAGGAGGGTAAATGCCTGCCCTTGGAGAAACCAGGAATTATTTTGATGCTTGTATTACACCTCATTTTCTCCAGTAGATTGTGCAATTCTGCTATTTCTTAACTTTTCATTCCCTGATAGGGATTTGTCTGTGTTTATAGTAGTGGGATTGATCTGTAACCACAAGATCGGTTTCTGTTAAAGGTGTTTTTCTTGCACGATCGGTTGGCTGCAAAGCTGCATTTTTAGTCCATCCCTTTGTATCTAACATGGCATATTTGTATACAGCAACAATGGAAGGGAGCTATGCTTCACACTGAAGCTTTGAAATAAATGATAGTGAAATAGCTTAGGAACAGCACAAATGCTCTTCTGTAACAAATCATTCACAGTGTCTCTTTTTTTTTCTGTTTCAGGAGGTTGGAAGCATTATCGGAAAGGTCAGAAAATAACTTTATTTATATTCATGTCAAACTATTGTATATGAGTTCTCTTTTCTTAGCCCAAGCTAACGGGGTTTTTTATGTTTCTTTAACAGAAAGGTGAGACAGTGAAGAAGATGAGGGAGGAGGTAAGACAAGCTTTGATGTCTTCACTTGCCTTCTTTTCCAGCTCAGAGAACAGCGAGTTCAGAATGTGCAGACCGATGCTGCCATCAAGTGGGCAGATCGTTTAGCGTCCCCGTTCTTTGCAAGCGATGGGGTATAAATATGCTGGCCTAAATCAAACATTGCTGTTAATGTAACCTCCTTATCGCAGCAGCAGTCTGGAGTCTTTCATCCCCACAGAGATGTGCCGGCTGCTGCCTTATCTCAGGAACAGCTCACAGCATGGTTCTGTGCCCACTGTATCTGTCATTAACATACCTACATCAGTCCTGCACATGGCTTGGCCTCCTGATAGTTTCCAAAAATCTGAAACCAAGCATTAGACTGATGCACGTCAAGTTTGAGGGTAGAAACGAGCTTCAGCAGAGCTGGAGCCAGTTATGTATGAGCCAGAGCATCTCTCTGCCATGTCTGTGCAAAGCCTTAGCTTTTCCTCATTTTGCAGCTGTGAGTAGGATGTGGGCAGGGTAGGGCTGCACACCTGCCATTCGCATCCTTTGGAAAGGCTGAAGACACAAAAGGATTAAAACAGGGCACTGCATAAACCTCCCCAGAAAGAATTCCCTGCCACAGAGCAAGCTGTGCTATCTTCAGAGGAGTGTGCTCAGGTGGAGGCTACAGACCCACACTGGTCCTGCAAGGCAACACATCCTACCTGGAGATCCATGGAATCTTTCTGCTTTGAAGCAACTGTTAAAATATAAGTCAAAAGACAAATCCTACTGTTTAAAACTTTAGGAGTGCAGTCTACAGAGGACACCTCAAGAAAAGTCAGTTTGGCTCTAGTAAAGCTGCAGTACATTACTGTGTCAGCTGCTTTGTTGTTTTCTACTCTGACAGAAGGTCTATGACAGGGAAATGTCAAAGTATTTTAGTAAAGAAAATTGCAGACATCCATCTTTAAATACACAAAATAGGGATTTCATTGTCAGGCTGACTGAGTTCTGAGCTCTTTTGATTACATGTTTTCACCCATGTTTTCGCACGTTTAGTAAGCCTTAAAGAAAGAAAAGCTAAGGAAAAAATGTTTCCAGTGTACTAGGTAAACTTAAGAGTTGATTAAACACGTTTTAGTTTAATTATTAATTACCATCATGAGCAGATATCTTTGTATATAAATTGTATGCACAGAAGAGAAGCCATCATTGGAGAGTACTCCTGACTTCTGAGTAAAACATCTTAGAGAATACCTATGATCCTTGGTCTGTCTTTCAAGATAAATATCAAATGTTCTTCTAAGCCTGGACCCCTGCTGTCATGTATATGTAATCAGAAGACACTTTATTTTTTTGGTTATTTTTTTTTAAATAATGGAATTTTATGCATCTTTATATCAGCACAGGACTAAGAGACTGTGTCTACATGATGATAACTTGGTCCCTCTTTAAATTACTACCTTCTTCAGTACTTCTTTAAAAGCAAAGTGCAACTTTAATTTTGACTTTCCTGGCAGATTTGGCAGGGTACATGCCATCTTTATGGTGTGAAATGTAGCTCTGACTTTGGGGAAATGTCACAGACAATTCTGTCATTGAGGAAATGTCACAGACAACTTCAGGCCTAAAGAAAAGTACAAAAGCCTCAGTTCTGTGCCCAGGTCTGTAGCAGGAAAATTTTTCTATCAGTAGTGTTGAGCCTTGGTTTTTTCTCATGTTGTGTGGTGTGCTGTCATTTGGGGAAACACAGTCTCTTGCAGACATCAGCAGCCTGGTGTAGGTAAGGGCTGGGACACAGCACATCAGCAGCTGTGTGACCCTGCAGGCAAAGGGCCAGACTAACCCAGCTTGTCTCACATTTGCTTCAGGCCCCAATCCCCAAAAAGGTCAGTGCCTGTGGCTGAGTTGGGGCTCCAGAGACTTGTTAGGCTGCACTAACACATTTCCAGCACTGAAACCTCAGAGGACGCATAGAATGGCTCTAATTGACCTGGATTTGATCATTACCTACTCTAAAGATCCTCTTAAATGTATACTTAAAAATACATACATTTCTAAATATATAAGACCCTCTGGTTGAGGTGTTTCCCTGCACTGCCACAGTGGCATAAAGAGCACTGAGTACACTTGAGAGCCAGCCTAGCTTCTCTACGAGACTTCTGGTTTTCTATTTCCATCCAACAGGCACTTTGCCCTATGGATACAGTACTGTTGGTGTTTCCTGTCCTCCAACTACTCCTTTAAAGGGGTGCTCAGTGCATATTGACTGGCTGCCTTCACATGAGGCACATCTACAAGGACCATTCCCCACAGTGCAAAGCAGGGCTCCATTAGAGAGGCAGAGAGGCCAAGCCCCACCTTTGGGGCTCCAAACCATTCCTGGGAAATGCTGGTGCTCCGTGGAGGCAACCACCTTCTCTTAAAGTCTGCAGCTCCAGTTCTGCTTAAGGTTAATCCTGCAAGAAGGAAGGGAAAAGGCTTGATTATGCAATTACTTGCAACTTTGAGTTACAGAGGTGATATTTGCATACTGCAAAGAAGGCTGCATGAGTATTCACCCAGACAGAATCCGGCTTCCCGCAGTTACATGAATTTTTGGAATGTGATCAGTTTATGCTGAAATTATATGATGTTGGGACTGCATTTGTAGGGGAGGGAATTAGATGCCTCAAGGTATTCCTTCCCAAACTATATCCTTCTGTCTTCAAGTTGTGATCCCTGGGAAGTATAACTTTGAGAAATGTTTGTTCCTTTTGGCAGAGTGGTGCTCGAATCAATATTTCAGAAGGCACTTGTCCAGAGAGAATTGTGACAATAACAGGCCCAACAGATGCAATTTTTAAAGCTTTTTCTATGATTGCACTAAAATTTGAAGAGGTAAGCAAATATTTTTTTTTCTGTCTTCAAGTTGAAATACAAACACTGTTTAAATTTTCTCATGTTTGCTTTAATGTTAAATAGGATTTGTTTAATGTTCTATTTAATAGCAATGAAAGTGGTTATATTTTTATAAATGCTTTTGGCAGCAATGCTGAAGAAAAATAATGGGTCAATTTACAAGATGTTTGATCATTTCTTTTGCTTTTTGGAGGCTTCAGGGAAAAGCAATTGCTTCTAGTAATGTGCACTAATGGTAGGAAAAATGTCTTGGAAAAATTCTTTTCCCATTGTGGGTTTGATTTGAAAAGAGTAATTGCCTAACTTTTAACTCTGTTTTTGAATGAATCCAATTGGTGTTGATGTAAATGTTATATATGTCAAAATGAATATATAACACATTTAACTAGATTTTTTTTATTTTAAAAACAAACTATATGATTACCAATTACCACATTTATGGCTTGTCTTTTAAAACAAATTAAAGTAAAGGAACTCAAAGTAAGTAAGGCTGGAGCTCAATTCACTGTAGACTAAGTGTTCTTGTGCAGATATGGATCTAGATTGCTGAGATTTCCTTCAGTTTTATGGACCAGCTGCAATTAGATACAGTCACCATTTTAATGGAGAGCCTCACAGAAAAAGCAGCAGACTGCATAACATGAACCTTGGTCACTCTGGAGAGGATTTAACTCCCTCTGCTTTGGAAAATTCTATGTCTAGTCCAGGAAACTCTCCTGTCCTCTCTGGAGAGGCAGATGCCGCTGCAGGAAGCAGTTCACCTTCTCCTAATGGAGGAGCTTGCACACAGGTAGACTGAGTCACCTGCAGCAGAAGCAAAGGGCAGGGTCTCTCCAGAATGGGTTAAACTAGAGAGATGTTAATCCCTTCCTAAGGAGTTCTTATTTCTCCAAGTCAGCAAGGTTAGTCTCCCCATCTCCCCACAGCGCAGGGAGATGGTGGAATTGATAGAAATTGTCAACACTTGCCTGTATTTACACATGGCAATTGTTCAAGTTCAGAGCAACACAACTAGAAGAGAGCTCATAAGTCACCAGATGCAGTTGTCTTCTAGAATCAACTGTATATCTTGAACTTGCAGCTTCATAGCACAATCAAAAAATAGTTAGATTTTTTTCTATTTCCTGATACTAGGTTCTCAACTTCAGGTCTGCGATAATTAGACACCTTCTTTTCGCTCCTCACCTGAATTTATTCATGAACAGTTCATACAGCTCTGTTTCTATGCCAGCACTGGCCATTAGTTTAGATAATTCCTGCCTTTCCGTGCCTGAGGATTCCCTTTCTAGATACATATTTAGAAATTGATTTTATCCCTGCACGCCCTTTCTTTTGCCAGAGAGTGATCCAAGCACAGTCTTTGAGTGGATGAATTCCCCACCCATCTCATGACTCTAGTAGTCCCTTTCCACCTTTTTCTGGTTACATTTTATGCTAACTGTCTGCATTAATTTTGGACAGATTGCAAATGAAGTTCCATAAAGGCTTATTTAATGGCATTAACAGTCCCCTGACCTACTTATCACATTGTTATATCCCTGCCACTGCTGGAAATGCCTCACCTCCTACTAGTGTGGTGCTTTGCACACACCCGTGCTTTGCCTGGTGGGTGTCCCCAGCTCCTGCTCAGGTGTTTTCACCTTTTCAGTCTTGGCAAACGTTCCTGTCAGGCTCCAGACAAATTACCTTTTTTTAAATACTGCAAGTGTTAATACCATTTATATTTCTTCAATCCTTCACTGGTTTTCAGATCTTCCTGTGTGATATTCCAGACTTTCAGTATGTTGATAAAATGTCTTAGTTTTGTGGCATGACACATTTTTTAAGAATGTTTGGGGGTTTTTTTGCCAGTTATTAACAAAATAATAATGATTTTGAAGTTTAAGCCTGCAGAACCACACAAATTATTTCGTCTAACCCAATTTCAAATCCTTCTATTGTCATCTCTTTCTCCTCTTCTTCTCCTACCCATCATGGACCAGTCTCTGTTTCTTCTAATTTAAGAGGTAGTTTGGTGTACAGTGCCATACCTTCCAGTCCAGAGAATCCTGCAGAGAGTAGTGTCTCTTCTATCTACAGGAAAAAACGTGTTCCTCATCCTGTAAAATGCTGAGAGACTCATTAGCACAGATAATCCCTGCCAGTTCCCACCAAAATGAGTACCCAGTGGAAATAATGCTGCATTTTTCATACAAACATCAAACGCTGCACAGCATCAGATCCCCTGCCCACCACCCAATGCAACATACTCTTAGAAAGTGCTGTAGGTAAGCAAATGCAAAGAAGGCTGAAATTCAGGCATCTGGCTGGATTTTGCACTTATTTGCACTTGTAGGTTTTAGAGGGTAACCTGGGCTGCTCTTGTGAACATTAGCAAAGGAGTATTGGCACTCCCTGCAGATCAAGTAGTGCTCTGAAGTATCTGTACTTAGTTTTAACATATTTGGTTTGTGGCATATTTAAAAGTACAGCTGTAAAGAAATATGTATGTATAATACATATTGTATATCCAATACATGATATATATAATCAGTTAGGTTTATTATAAATCTTCCTGCCAATAAAGTGAGGTAACTGTAACGCTCTGGAGGCAAAATTAAGTGCTGTTTCAAAAATTATAAATGAACTAGCTACCAAGCACTATTTTTCATGCATATCTTTTTGCTGGAGATTTCTTCAGCCATTTAAAAAATTCAGTCCAGCTGTGGTTATTGCAGCTATGTTGAAACAAAATCAAAAAGGTGCATATGTGAGACTGTGGCTTTGAGGGATCTTTTTGGTATTTGTTATGCACGTCCACATGAAGACCTTGGACCCTTAATTTCCTCCCTACAGGTGTATACCTGGAGATAAACAGGTCTAGGAAGTCCTAGAATGCTTTCTAATGTTAGTAAAAATCTCAAAATGTGTCAGATAGAAAAATGAGAAAGGTTGTGTTTGTCTTGTGGTTGCTCTGTATTATATTACTCTGCTTTGACAACCTTCCTAATGGAAGTTGCTTTTCTAGCAGTCTTATGATGAATTTACCAGCGAAGTAGGTATTTACATGAGCACCTGAAGTGTTCACTGCAGGGGAGAAAGAGTTGTTAGAAAATGACACTAACCCAGGCAGTCCACTGGAACTGCAAGAGGGGACATTTTAATGCAGTCATTTTTGGGCTGGAGGCTGAGACCCGAGAAATGCAGCTGTAACTCTGTGTAATTTTTTTTTTAATTTAAATTTTTTAATTCTTTTAAATTTAATTTTTTTTTTATGAAAACTCCACTGATGAGTGGAGCAGCTCTAGCTCTGCTTGTAAGTTTGCATAATCCACTGAAAGCTCATGGTTCTTAAAGCACTGGAAGAACCATCAGGCACAGCTCGGTAGTCAGACCTTCGCCAGATAAATAAGGGTTTTTGGAATCCTTGTTGCTCTGTAAACACCTATGAACAACTTGCTCAGTTCTAGGAAGACAGAGAACAGAAAAGGAAGGTGATAAAAGCAATCAGGGTGATGCCTTTCTGACAAACATTAATTCTTGCCAGTACAACTGTGGTCAATCCTTCAGTGGCCATTTCCAAGTGAGAAGCAGCCTCACTTGCTGTAAAAATTGGACAATTTAACATTACCTTTGAAACCTGAAAAGAATTTTGGAGGTTTGGTAGATTTCTGAGCTGCCAGGTTAGCTTGTGTTGGGAAGCCTTATGAGCTATGACCCTGGGATTCCAAAAGCTAGGGATGCTGCTGGCTCTTCAGCACTTCCAGGCTCCCAGTTAGCCTGTCAAGCAGGGAGAATGCCACACAAGGTCCAGCTGTAGTGTCTACCAGAGCCCTGAAGAAATGGATGCAATGCCACAAAAAGTTAGAGGTTAAATAAATAGGAATCTCCTAGTTTGAAAGATGACTGTTCTGTGGGAAAGTCTCCAGCCATCCCTACTCAGAAACCTACAGTTTTGAGGGGGACCTTTTTTTTCTGCTTATTTCTCCTTTGTCATGTTTTCAAGCTGGAATAATTCCTGTATGCACTCTGTGCTGCTGAGCCCCCATGTTTAGATTTTGCTCTTCTTAAATGATGAGGACAAAATAAACAGAACAGTGGCTTCCAGTTCCTGCAAAGTGCTTTGGAAGGCAGAAAGTTCATTTAAGACTTTGAGGCCAGTCTGCATATGGTATGGAAGTAGGAGACATTTTTAAGTTTGTTGCTGTGTGACTGAAAAGGATTATTCACCTACATGTTGCCTCCACCTGTGACACAAACATGATACAGTGAGATGGCCTCTTCCAGCTGAAAAATCGGCGTAACTTTATCTCAGATAGATGAGTACTGCAAAATTCTGTTATCCCTCTGGCTTTATTTTGGATTGCAATCTCTCACTGACACAGCCACTAAACAGAATGTGAGTTACTACTGGCTGGCAGAGGAATGATTTGGTAGCTGTCTTGTCACATGCAGCAATGCCTTGTTCCATTCAAGATTTTATTTTCTTCTCTTTTAAGCTAATTAAGGTCATACCAAGCCTTTTCTTGAATGGAAGAATGCTGCCATCACAATTGGGGAGGTACTATACAAATCAGTGCTAGTGTCACCAGGCTCCCACACTGCTTCAGTGAGATGTGCAGAGTTGCTTGAAGTGCTGAGTAGTTTTGTTGTTGGTTGTTTTTTTAATAATTTGATGTTCTGGTAGCACAATATAGGCACTTAATAATTATTTTTTTAAAGTGATAGTCTTTATAAGCATAGGAAATCACATCAGTTCTATCTGCTGGAGCTCTTGTTGCATCATAAATGACTTAATAGGAAATTCATGTTTTCTCAGTCCTGTCCAAATCTTTTGGTAACATTGCTGTGGACAGTGTAATAGCTGTGACATGTCACCTCATGGATGAGTCTTCTCAGCTCATGGCTAGTGCTACCAAAACACTCTGAGATTCTCATGAGTTGTTGAGCAGCTGCAGTGTGCAGCTTGTGGCTTTTTATTTTTTTCATCCTAAGTTCTCTCAAAACATTCCACTGATCAGTGGCTAGATAAGCTTTATCTTTTCCTGTGTGATGAAGTCTTTAGAGGGATTGTTTTGTCTTGCCTACAAGATTTTTAACAAACAGAATATATTTGAGACAATTTAAACCTTGCAACAAGTAGCATATTGAAGTGCTTATGGGAATGTGTAGTCTCATTGGATAGTGGGATACACAGATGTATGTTACATTACCTGGACACAGGCAATTACTGTTCTGCTGAATTTTTTGTACTCTGGTTACATAAACACGATGGAAAAGATTTTAGAAATTGTGTAGTGCTACAAATATTTAGGGATCTGCTACAAAAGAGAAATTAGTTAAATCTAGAGGGTGGCAGAAGATGTATCAAAATCATCTGATTCTCTCTGTTTCAGATTATTCACATGTTCTTTATTATTCCTTTTTTTAACCATTTTCCTTTGAATCAAAAGTGAGAAGAGACATGTGAAATGTAGAGACATATCACACAGTGTAAATTTTCAAACTGAAGTGGTGATGAAGAGAAGACCAAAACAGATTTTGGAAGCCTGTGAATCCAAAACCCTCTTTGATTATTTCACCTGTTTTGGCTGGTCTAATGCCAGACACCACCTCCTTCTCCTCCTCCTCCTCCTCCTCATAGTCCTTCCCTCTGGTCTTACAGCACAGATCTTTCAGTGCCAGACATCCGAAGGGTTCCTCTGGCACGAACTGCTTGATGCTTATAGAGTATCACTGGCAGAGCTTTCCTTACCACAAAAACCAGCCACTTCTGGTTGCACACTCCCCAGGTCTCACATACAGCCTGGGAATTTGCTGTGAGCCCTTCAGTGCTCACCAGGAGTGGCAGATCCCCTGCTAATACTCGCTGACACTGTGATTGCAGGACATAAACGCCTCGATGACAAACAGCTCGGTGACAAGCAAACCGCCCGTAACACTGCGGCTCGTCGTCCCAGCAAGCCAGTGTGGATCCCTTATAGGAAAAGGTGGCTCCAAAATCAAAGAAATCAGGGAGGTAAGTCTTGGGATGTGTGCTGGGGGCACTGGGTGGCTCAGCATCCTACTGCAGTGTGCCCTGCCGACGCCACCCACTGCACTTTGGTGATCACACCAACATGAGCATGTGTTGACTGAAAAACCTGGAAAAGCCTTGCTCTGGGAGAAGCAGGGTGTCCAGCACAGCTGGACTTGTACTTTTCTTGACCCTAAAGACCATGTGTGAAATAGAGAAACAGCTTTACAATGTGTAAAGTCTTTCATGCACAGTTAAGCAAAGCAACAGTGGCAAATGGCTTTTCAAGTTTCTCTTCCAGCACAGACCCCTGCCCAGCAATACTCAGGGGACCCCAAGTCAGAGTTGCAGCCATTTCCAAATTAGTTACCACCCTTAGTCAGAGAAAAGCCTAAGCAGCACTGGGGATTCCAGGATAGTAGTTCTACTTTCTAGAAAATGTGATTTTAATGCTCCTTCCCTGTTTCTCCTTAATGTCACTGGGCCACAGATGACCTGATTTGATGCATTCCAGACACATGCAGAATTTATTTTTAGTCCAGACTTTAGCTAGAGGTATTCATTCAGTGTGCTAGAAGCCACTTTTTTGTCTAAGCAAAAAATACAAAAAGTACCATAATGTGCCTGTTTTAACTCTTCCATGCATGACTGTAGCATATGCCACACCAAGGATCTGGTGTTTGTAATCACTCATACAAGAAAATCAGGGACATGCTCAGTTATATAGAGAAAATCTGAATAGGACATTTCAGAAAAATGGGTTGTTATTCTGAAGGAAGTGACAATTCTCCTTCTAAATTTGAATTCATTCCAACATGGGATGAAGCATTGAATTCTAAGATGTTGTGTTGATACATTTTTTTAATTTGCGTATTCCAAAACAAAAGGCCTTTGACAGGCTCTGTGAAGTTGAAATTCTGGTTTTTGTAATCTAAAATGTAGATTCGAGACAGTAGCTTTTATGGAGCTTTTAAGTTGATTTCTTAGTTGTGTTAAAATAGGAGCAGTCATGAGTGTGAACGGTGTGCTAGTGATTGCTTAGCTCTAGGTTTTACAGCTGTCCATACATTGAATTTTATATTGAATAATGGTAACTTCACTCGGAGCACTGTGGGAATGTGCTCTAGGTTTTAAAGGTGAGATCGGTCTGTTGGGTAAATGAAGTGACTGAAGTGATTATCCTGGTGAGCATAATTTCAGAAGCAATTGCCTATAGTCTGGTACAAGGAAGTAAAAAGGATAGTGTTTGGCCAAATAGGTGTTTTGATAAGGCTAATGTAGCGAGAAGTCACACTGCATGTCTTCCTAAGCATAAAGGTAATGCACAAAATATTACTTGTTTCTTGCTACTGATGCATGACCAAAGTCAGGGAATAAGCAAGACTAGCTCTGGGAGTAAATGCATAAATGACTCTGGTATTTGGCAGTCTTTGTGCTGGATGCACAGATACCCAGGAATGTACATCAAAGAGCAAATACCAGGAAAGAGGGGGAAATGAGGAATGTCCAGCCCAAGATGTGATCAAATTTCATCACCACACAACACACTGAGCAGTTGCAAAAGGAGGGGTCTTTTGTGTTCAGTCATGCACCCAGGAAGAACATGTAGGGTTGCAGTACTATTTTTGAGATAAGATTATGAAAAAAAAAGAAAACAAAAGCATGAGGGATTGTTCAAAGTCTGTTATAGGGCATGGAATTGATACTTTGGCCTTAAACAGCACTAGTGAATAGAAGATGAAATCAGTACATTAATCAGTCTTTGGAAAGAAGGATAACACATGAGTGGTATGTAACTAGCAGGAAAACAAATTAACTCCTTGCTGACAGATGCAAAGTCAATGGTTACTGAAAATGCTTGTGTTTTAAAGCCCAAATACTGCATTGCAATAACAGTCAGGAACAGATTTTTTTGTGCAGTATGTTAAAGAGCTTAATCAACATCAAATGCCTGGGTTTTTCTCTATTGACTGAAAAGGTCTTCTGTGTTTGTGTAATAATGTCAAGGGTTGTTTGGGCCTCCTGTATTTTCTTCTTTCTTTGTTTTGTTTTGTTGTTGTTTTTTTTTAAACTAAAACACATAAGTACCAATATCAAATTTAAAAAACAGAGCAAAAAAACCCCAAAAGTGGCTCATTACTTTCTTGGGTTCATTAATGAGCTAAAAGTTGATGATATGCATATATTTAATCAACATTAATTATGATTTAGAAGTGCTCCTGTACCATATAGCATAAGGAAGCCGCAAATTTCAACAAGAGACACAAGTCAGCCATCAGTAGATTAAAGAGCCATTTATCAGTAGATTAAAGAGTGATTTTTTTGATTAGCTGAGCTTTTTCCATTATTGGTTTTTTTTTCTTTTTTTATTATTGAAGAGTACTTCATTTCACCCTTTTCACTTTTTAGTCAGCATTGCAACTGTCTCTCTCCGAGAGGGTTAAAATGCTTCTCCTGAAGTTCAGGTTTGGTGGCAGTTTGATTTACTGATGACTGCTGAGGACTGCCCTCCCCAGGGTGGTGGTGTTGGCAAATTGGCTTGAACAGCCAAATCCATGCCTGGGGTAGAAGTTTCCACACACGTCCAGCCAAGAAAAGACAGAAAGTTTAGGGGTGCACGCCCTCCGTTGTATCAGTGAATGACTGTAGAGGTGCCATTGCCTGCCTGGCAGTGACAGTGTCTTCGCTCTGTCTCTGCTGAAGTCCACAGGAGCCCAGGTGCAGGTGGCAGGGGACATGCTGCCCAACTCGACGGAGCGCGCCGTGACCATATCCGGCACTCCCGACGCTATCATCCAGTGTGTGAAGCAGATCTGCGTGGTGATGCTGGAGGTAAGCGGGCACCCAGAGTGCCCCTTCTCACTCAGGGGATGCTCAAACACATTACTAATAATTGTCAATTGCCATGGGTTCCCCTGGAGCACTACCTGCCATTCTCATGCCAGGGATTTCCAGAGGCTCTGTTAAACTCTGCTTTTCCTGGTGTTTGAGAGCCTCTCACAGCAAAGTTTAGCAGTCAAAGGCTGTCATGTTGGATGGATGGATGGATGGACAACCAGGTCCAGCACAGAGCTGCAGTCATTCTGAATGAAACACATTTTATTCTGATGTAGAATAGGGCAGAAAGCATCCAGGTCTTGTTTAAAATAAAAATAATTCTGACCAGCCAGGACTTTTTGCTTCCTTAGGATCAGGTCATTGCCTAAGATCAGTAAATTCCATTTTGATGGCAATTTTTTAGCCCTTAGATTAAATTCTACACAAAATAAATTTATGTAAAAATCTGGGCACTTTAACCCTTGCTGAAAATGTCCATAATTTTCAAACCATTGACCATTTTCAAAATTGTGCCTATGTTTCCTGAAATGCTTTAACGTGCTTGTTGAAACTTCATCGCTCTAAATGACAGTGGCAGCAGTGAAACCACAGGTGTCACCATTGCCTGTTTTGGCCATGCACTCATGTCCTCAGCTCTTGCCTTGAAACCCAGACAGGAGGCCTCTAGTGTGCTTTTGGTCTGATGGGGTGGAGGGCAGGGGGGGCTGGGCTGGGTTGTCTGCATGCCTTATTGTCTGAGGTGACCAATATTTATTAAAAGCAGCATCTTTTTAATACAAACTCTGCTTCGTTCTGCATTTTGACTGCTTTGTGTTTTTGTCTGCAGTCCCCACCCAAAGGTGCCACCATCCCCTACCGTCCCAAACCTGCCTCTGCACCTATCATTTTTGCAGGTGGCCAGGTAAGAGCAGACACCATTTTGGCTTCAGCTGGAAACCACACCGTCCTGGCCCAGCCTCAGCCAGCGCCTGTTAGTTTTCAACTTTTACTCTTTCTTGCCTGGTATAGTATTGATGTGCTTTGTCTATTGTGTGTGCTTACAGTTGGCAGGAGAGGAGAACACTGCATTGCAAACTTTACATAAAATTGTGACAATCTGGTATTTTACCAAGAGTTAACATTAACTTCTGTAACTAAGAAAAGTTTTGCATTCTGCAGATTGAGAGGTGTCCAAATCAGGAGCTCATTGAGTGGGGCAGCCCTGCTTATTCTAGTGATTGGGGTTTTCTTTTGCTAAGTTGCAGCTTCACTAGCAGTACAAGCAGTTTTGTCAATTTTCAGAGATGTTGAAATGGTGGGACATTTCTGTTAATGAAAAGTGTAATTATTCTCTCATAGTTTTCATACTTTTTGGGACCAAATAGTGCATTTTGCAGTGAGGATTTACACACAATTTTCACTGCTTGTAGTCCCTCGGGACCAAGTAGCAATGGAATTCTGAGGTGGCTGGAACTACTCACGTGCAAATATAGGCCTTCCCAACCATGGTGTGGAACAGCCCGATTGATAACACAAGAACAGCATTCCTGTTTCTTTTTCATGTAAGGAAGTTTTGATGATTCCCTCTTCACCTTTAGCTGTATCAGTCGGGGTTCTCATCTATCTTCAAAAACCCACATGCAATTTGTAGGTTCTTCTGTGTCTTTTAGTAATGTCTGAAATGAGTGTGACAGAGGCGTATCAGGAATACATGCCATCATTGAAGAGCCAGTGATGATCAGAGTTGATAAATACCCTAAAAACACCATGGGAGGGTCACAAGGGGACCTGTGTAGCCACCAAGCTTCGAGCAGTGATGGAGGAGTGAGATGCTGCAAGCCCTGCCTAACTCAAGAGGAAATTGACCTTGTAAACCCAGCCTAGAGGAAGGCAGACGTCTCTACTCAGGATTAACATATGTAAAGCCTCTCTGGCAATAAGGCACCTCCACCCAACCAGATCTTTTCCCCAAGATGATGCCAAGGTCTCTTTTCAAGCAATTACCCAATTACCTGCACAATGGGACATCGGCAGGCAGGTCCCCCCTCCCACCCCATCAGCCCATCCGAGGTCATCACCCTGTCACAGGGTGTGCACTGGTGGCACAGACTGTGTCCCACCTCAGGCAATTTGGATTTCGTATGAGAAGCTGAACATGGAGTTCCTGGTGGGGCTGAGTGCCCGAGGTGCTGCTGGCATTCTTGTGATGATGACCCGTGCCACCACAATCTGCTAGTGTATAAGGAAGCTCCTGCACCTCCCAAGCATATTCCAGAATGCTTCTGACAGCCCTTGTCAGGAGCTCTCTGATTTTTTTTGTCTCAGAGTTTTACCTTCTTCTCTGTAATGGTTTGTTCTGATGTATATCCATATTTTCTTAATCTGGATGTAGTAGCTTTCATCATGCTCGAGCTTACTACTGTTACTTGTTGTTGTCTGCTTCCTTAGTGACCAAAGCTGAATTGAAATGTAAAATAACGTGCCAGAAACTGGTCTATGACTGAAATGTCAGAATAATTTTCTCTATATATGTAAGTTTACACTGCAGTGCTTTCCTTTAAGAAATATGTGTTTGTATATGTCTGCAGCAGCCCATTCTACCAGTGTTGTAATTGCCACAGCCTTCAAAGACTGTGTATGATTACTCAAAAGCATTGAAACTGTTTGCTAGGGGGTGCTGAGAAGTTTGTATAAATAATTGAAAGTATCCTATTTTCAGGTCTAATACCTCTTGTCATCTTCAGTTTTATCAGTTAAAAAAGTGTTCTCACTTTTCTAATGCAACTTTGTTGATGTGAGAAGGAATGTAAGAGGCAGACATCTTCTGTCTGCTTTGAATTTGTGTGCTCTTACTAAGCAGATTTTTAAAGAAAATGTTTAAGATCTTTTTGGACACCAGTATGGAAAGAGTTTATCCAGGTTTTGTAAGTGTAAATTATTACCAAAAATAAAATTTTATTAGCACTGTTAGTTCCATTCAACCTTACAGATAAGCTATCAGAAGTATTTTTCTATTCTAAATAAGATCATGGCTATCTTGAAAGGATTTTTTTTGTTTAAAAGTTAGTAAAATAAATAACATTAGCAAAATATGATCTTTAGTTTTCCTTAACAAGTTGAGATTCTTCCACTCTAAGTATTGCTTTTAATTCTCTTGTGCTTCTTAGATACTGTATTGAATAACAAAACTAAAAGGAAATTGAACAGTGCTCTGCTCTGCCCCTACTGTTATTCAGCATTTGCAGTGGTTAAATTGGAAATTTCTATCCTGTGTGCTACCCTGGTGTTAAAATGGGTACTCATAGGGTGCAGCTTTGCTTCATGTCTCTTCCAGTATGATGGTCTAAGTTGAGGAAGATGTACAGACCAGGTCATCCCTGCTGTCAGTAGGGAAGTTGCCCTTGACTTTGATGGAAGCAGATCCATTGCCCACGTGCTCAGTGGAATATTACAGGACAGATGTCTCAGTAGCCTCTAATCAGGCTTGAGCTTAGCAAGCCCCAGCCCTCAGCTCCAAAAACACACAGGATCCCCTGACAAGGGGTAAAGTAGGCAGAGACTGTTTTCTCAAGCTAAATCAATCAAATGACCTTTTGGCAGCCTAAGAAATTAAAACCTTTCTTTCTCTTTTATTTATTTTTTTTTAACTGGGAAAGAAAATTCAAGGCCCGTCTTGTCCATTCTGGTTTTCATGGACTGCCAAGCAACCAAGTACACCTGGCCTGAGCACTGAATGTTCATTTTTTTGTTACTTCTCCAGTTTGGTTGCTTCCTCCTATCTACACATGGAAGTACGAGGGAAGGGATTACTTCTGTTAATGTTTGCTGGTGACTTTTTTGTGATGGGTTCTTGCTGGTTTGCAGACCACTGCTTGGAAAACTGCCATGTAAAAGATATTCCCTAAGCTGAGTTTGAAGTACGGCTGAGACCAGAAAGGACAGTTCTGTTCCAGCACAGATGCTCAGACACCAAAGTGTGGTTTCCAAGTCCGCTATTTGCTCAGGGACCCAGCTGTAGCCTCCCTGAAGCTGCTGCTGTGCTTGGCTGAGCACAGAGCCCCACCCTCCCACGTCAGGTTGTCCTCATTTGGTGAAACAGTTAAACAAGTTTCACTTGCTTGAATACATGTTTCCTTTAGACCCACTGATGGCAGTGATCACTTGTTTTTGTGGACTGGAACATTTTCTTGTGACACATAACCCGTTAGTGATGCCATCCTCTATAGATGCACGTGTGTTTCCCCATGAACATTGAGCCTTGTACACACACTTCTCCCTGAAAGCTGCTCATGTGCATGTTTGTCAGATTATGGCCTGGCTTTATAACTAATTTAAAAACTAAATGAAATGTTTCCTCTCCAGAAGGGAAATTCTGCTGCAGAAATGTACTTCATGCAGTTGAGACATTAAAGGTTTTAATATCCGAACTCTATTAAATGAATTGTTTTATCATTTACAGAAGATTCATTACTTTCTAAGAGGCCTTTTGTCAAATAAGCATTTTGCAAAGTAAGCTAATCAACTCTGTTCCTGTTTATAATTCTCCCACTACAAATATTTATAATTTGTCCTTCTGCTTTCCTGCCTGTCTAAGCACAAGCACATTAAAATTTTTCTGACATACCATTCCTTTCATATGTAATAGAAAATCAAAAACTCTCTGCAAGTTGTTTTTTTTTTATAGGCCACTGCAGAGAGTTGAACAGGACCAGCAGGAGAGACAAAGAGCTGTGCTAACTGGTGCCAGGCAAGCCACCATATCCCTCCTCTCTAGTGCTTTTTTGCTCCCACACCTCACCCTAGTGCTGCCAGAAATGATGCCAGAAACTACATCCCTCGCACAGCTCTTGTGGTGCAGAGTGGATTTGGAGGGAGGATATTTGGCTTGTTGTGGAAGATAGGACCACCCACCATGCTGGGGGTTTCCAGGATGCTCCTGTCTCCAGCCTGGCCTGCTGGCCATGTGCCCAGGCACTGCAGGACAGGCTGCCATCAGGTACCCACTGGCACAACAGCCTGCTGTGAGCTGCATGAGGTGCCCCAGGGCACACTGCTGCTGGCACTGGGCATCTGTGGCTGTCAAGATTTGTGGCTCAGAGCTGGCTGGTCCCTGGCCCTGCACACACGTGGCAATCAGGAGCTGGAGGACAGGGCAGGGCAGGTCTGTCCCCTCCTCACTGTGCTTCTTGCTGCTCTGCCATCAGCATCTCCCTAGGTGCATCAGTGTCACTGGCCACTCCTGTGCTCCTTGACCCCTCGGTGTCCTCAGCTCTGCTCCCAGCAGACAGAGCTGGACTAAAGGGAGGTCTTGAGCACTGAGATAGATCCTCAGAGCTGGGGCAGCAGCACCTGGCGTTCTCTGCTTGCAGGGGGTACATGGGCAGCCTGACAGAGACCCTTCTGTACCGTGCCAAGGGTTATCAAGCAGCACAAGACAATTAAACCTCACTCAGTGTGGAAAGCAATGCAGGGGACATTTGCTGGGTGGGCCATGGGAGGCTTTTCTGATGAGGACAGGACTGCTGCTTGTCCCAGCTAACCCATGCCTTAACTGTGCTTGTTGTTTCCAGGCCTTCACGATTCAGGGGCAGTATGCCATCCCTCATCCAGACGTGAGTCCAGCACATGTAAATTACTCCCTTTTTGTTCCTCTTCCTCTTATTTGTTCTGGGCAGCATTTGCTTTCTACAGTTAGCAATAAAGACGTGGCCTAAGGACACCTTTCCTGACCAACACATTGTATAGCCAAGTGTTAGCCCAGTTGCATCTCTTATCTTGTGTAATAATTGCTAGAAAGTACAATGGCCCAGAAACAAATGACAGTTATCTTGGTCTTTTTGCATGTGATATATTTGAGTTCTTTTAATATGTAATTCTGCAGTAATTAGTTAATATTAACAATAGCCATTACATGTAATAACAGTAGAGATGTCATTTATAACCAGTTTGTTTTTGTTTTTTTCTCTACGGTAGATTAGAATGAACGATTAAGCCTTTTATTTTTCAATATAATTTTAATTAATCCAGTTTTAGAACACATAAGATGGTTTCTCTGCTCTGAAATAATTCCATTTGATTGGTTAGTTCTAATTTCCCATCCTGCCCTGCAGTTGACCAAGCTTCACCAGTTGGCTATGCAGCATCCCCCCTTTACTCCCCTTGGGCAGACCACCCCTGGTTTCCCTGGTACGTACCCATGACCCCCTGGGGATGTCCTTCTTCTTAACAGCTTTGTTTCCTGTGGTCATTACATCATTTTAATAATAAATGTGGTCAATGACCAGCAATCCTTTTGTTTTTACACATTAAGCTCTCTTCTTCCCTCCCATACCTCTGTTACAGTTCCTTTCATCATTACTAAAACGTGCTTTGTTTGTTACTTTTTATTAATCACAACTGCTTCATTTGTGCCCTTGGCTAAAAGCCCTGAGTTTCCTCTGTTCAGTCCTCGCAAAGTTATTGTGGACCATGCAGTATGTACCAGTTGTTTCTGAGGGAAGTTGAATTCTTATAGAGCAAAATGTCTTGAGAGCGTCTGTAATCATCACTGCTGGGACAAGTGCCTCACTTCCTACTAGATAACACAGATATAGCTACAAAATGGAATGGAAATTTCATTAAGGACTTAAAATTTGCTCCATACTTAATAAAGCTGAGACTGACTTGATTGAAGAGTGAGAAGTCACTTAAGCCTGCAAATGAACATTTCTACTGTGCTTCACAACATACATGCTTGGCATCTAAAAACTTCACAGAACAGAAGTGCATCTGTACTGGTACATGCTTTGTATGGCAAATAACATTTTATCACATACATCACAAATTCTGTGAGCAACTTGACTATTTGATATTCAGTGTGAAATAAGCGTATGCAATTCACAATTGAATGTAAACAAAATGAGTCATTTTTTGGTAGAATATTTATTTTTTGTATATTCTAGTTAGAAATCACTGGTTTTGGCGTATCTTTACAAATGATACAATAAACACCAAAAAAAGAGAAGAGAAAGATTCATTACATCAAAACATACTTTTGTTTCTTTGTGATGTTATCTGATAAAATCCCTACAAGTAATACTAAATAGCCTTTCCTAGCTTTGTATTTTCCTTATTCTTGTCATTAACATCCTGCTCCTTAATCTTTTCCTGAGATTTGTGAGATGTACGTTTCTGTAATGTTACTGTGTGTTAGAGCAGTAATTCCATTTTTCCTGAGCATTTTCCTTTTGTCCACCCAATTTACAAACAAATGTATGCAGCTTAGAGTACTTTGTCCATTTCCCTTCCAAAATTACCCTTCCCAACATTTCTTTGGTAACTAATCCCACATATAATTTCCAGATTTTCTTAGGTTAATTTCTTTTTCCGTATTTTTTTTGTTATTTTTCATAAATAAGTATTTTGTTCAGCTAATTGTTCATTTGACATCCACTTTAATTTTCCATATTCTAGAATTCCTAGTAGACAGGTCCAATTTCAGCCATCCGTTAATTTTTTTAATTGATGTGTTTAGAACAAGCTTCAGAGACTATTTTTAGAGGAGTCCCTTCATTTTCTAGAAGCTTTTTATGATGACCCTGTGAAATTTCTTGTGACATTTATTGCTTTGGTGGGTTAAAGGTTAATTAAAATAAGACTCATTTAAAATTAGTCCAGCCCTCTGAGTTTTGCATCCTTTGCTTTCTTTTCTGTTTCACTAGCCGTTCTCTATTTTTCTTTGCTCCTTTCTTTTCTCTTTTTTTTTCCTCTCCTTTCTGTATGTTTCCTTCTTCAAAATTTCATTTGTTGTGTCTTGCCCTTCTTGCAAACAGTTGGCGTAACATTTTCCCTCTGTCCCCTGAATAGGACTGGATGCCACTACTCCAACCAGTTCCCATGAACTTACTATTCCCAATGATGTAAGTGGACCAATAGTCCGTGTCTCTTTCTCTTCTCTCGCTCCTCTGCCACCAGAGGGGACACCTCTAATCTTTGGCTGATCTGTAAGCCCCAGCCCCAGAATGAGCTGTGCAGCTCTCAGTCTGTGAGGAGGGCTGTGAGGGGTTGCTGAAATGCTGCATGGCAGCAGCAGGAGTGGCTGCCCCTTGGTGACAGTGCCACAGGGCTTCACTGGCTTCACAAAAGCCTGGGGTCCCAAAACTCATCTCTCGGGTGGCACGGGTGTTCTCAGCAGAGGGGCCAAAGGGGGTGGAAGAATGTGCAGCCCCATGTGCTGTGTGTTGGGCTGGAGTGCTCCATGCCCATCTTCGCTGAACCCCACACTTACCCAAAATGGCATTTTTCCTGAACCAAAAAGCTGCTTTGGAAATGTAAAGGTGCAGTATAAGGTTTTATTTAAAAAACAAGAGCTAGAGACACTCTTGTTTCAGCAGCTCAGGGTCAGCTGTGCTCAACAGGCCCAGTGTCCATGAGCAGCATGGTGCTGAATCTTAAAACAGTTCCAAATGCCCAACTGATATGCTGAGCATCACATAAAAATGCCTTCCCCTTTAATTCGATTCCATTGCAGACAAGGTTGGGGTCTTTTAGCCTGCAGCATTATAAATTTAATCACTTGGAAAACGGAAGGTTTCCCCTCCAGTAAAACAAGCTTTGAAGCATGATTGGGATCACAAATAGCAATTATATTACTTAAGAGAGACTTACAATATTGTGAAAGCTCTATTAAACTCAGTGGCAATGATTTACAGTAAGAAAAAGATACAGAATCACAAAGAAGTGGAGGTTTGAGTGCTGTGATTTCTTAAGCTTTCTGTTACATGAAAAATTCCCTGCTGATTTATCAGTTCCTGATTTGCAACTGATTCATTTTGTGTTGAGAATTTTTTAGGAGCACTCTCTTTATCCTTACAGCACAAGTTTCTTAATTTCACTTTCAGGCAAATATTCTTGCCATCAGACATGTAAATCCAAGGCCACTCTTCTGACTAACCTTCTTTTGGGGTTCATGGCAGAGAAAGAGGGGGGAAGGTTGCTCTGGGTCCTGTAGGGCAATAGAAAATTTTTTAAAACCATCCATTTCTCACTCATGAGGTGTGAAAATCCCCAACTCAGCACTGTCAATGAAAAGCAAACACGAATCCACACGATGTTTCTTGTCAAAGGTTTTTCTGGCTACACAGTGTGTGTCTCGCTGTTGGTCGTGTTGCTAAAGGAGCAAAGCCAAGGCCAAAATGGGGTTGGGCTTGGGAAGAGCCTGCAGGAGCTCTACAGGTGGCAGGACAGGGTTCTGGTGTTTGTATGGTGTCGAGGTGTGCATTGGAGGACCAAAAGGTTGGTGCTGTGTGTGTGCACACCCCGAGCTGCAGAGCAGAGGGAGGAGCAGGCTCTTGGAGGAGCTGCTTGGGAATTTTGCAGGTGCCTTTCCTGGGGTCTCCAGTGTGACCAGGCATACTGGTGTCCCATGTCCCCACCCCAGCTGCACTAGGGCTGCTCTCCAGTGCCAAAAATATGTGTCTGTGTGTCAGCAGTGGTGTGACCAGCAGGACCAGGGCAGTGAATGTCCCCCTGTCCTTGGCTCTGGTGAAGCCACACCTCAAATGCTGTGTTCAGTTTTGGACCCCACGGTTCAGGAAAGACATTGAGGTGCTGGAGCAAGTCCAGAGAAGGGCAGGGAAGCTGGTGAAGGGTCTGGAGCACAAGTGCCATGAGGAGCTGCTGATGGAGCTGGGGTTGTTTAGCCTGAAGAGAGGAGGCTCAGGAGGGATCTTATTGTTCCCTGTAACTACTTGAAAGGAGACTGTAGGCAAGTGGAGGTTGTTCTCTTTTCCCAAGTGAGTGATAGGAAAAGAGGAAATGGTCTCAGGCTGTTGCACCAGAGGAGGTTTAGATTGGATATTAGGAGAAATGTCTTCACTGGAGGGGTGGTCAGACTTTGGAACAGGCTGCCCAGGGAAGTGGTGGAATCACCATCCCTGGAAGTGTTCAAAAGGGCATAGGGAAATGTTCAAATGGACATTGTGGATGTGGCACTTGAGGACTTGGTATAGGGGTGAAATGATGGTGCTGGGTTAATCACTGGCTTCATGATCTTAGAGGTCTTTTACAACCTCAGTGATTCAAAGAGAAGTGAGGATATGTGGGAGACAGAGAGACCTGAGGCAGTGAGGGAGCAGGGTGGGAAGACACCACTGCCATCAGTGTGTGGAGGGAGGTCAGGGTGGGAGAGGCAGCAGCAGCTGTGCAGCAAAGCCTGCATGGGCAGTTTGGCTTTGCTTTCCCAATAAGCATCTCCCAGTCCCAGTTTTGATGGACAGGCTGTCAGGAGGCACGATGATTGTTTATCTGGCTGAAGGTGAAGGAAGCTGCAGGCCCTGGCAGGGAGCTGCAGTGCAGCCCTGAAGCTGCCCATAGTTTGTCCCCTGCCTGCCCCAGCTCCAGGGATCCCCTTGCTGCATGAGCTCCACAGCTTTCTTATCATCTGTGCTCAGCTGTGTAAAAGTCCAGCACACATGAGAACACCATGAGACTTGCAAATACCTACATGCTTTGCAGCTACCACAGAAATCAGTGGATAGCTACGTGTCACATACTTTTACATACTTTTTAAGACCAAGATAATGATAAGCATGCCTCAGTAAGAACATGATAGAGCAAAATCAGATATAAAGACAATGGGGGGATTTTAGCCTAGTCCACAGCAAATAGATATTAATAGCTTTTTACAAATTACATAGCATCATATTAAAATAAATTTTCCTCACTCCCTCTGGCATTTAGGCAATGACAGAAATTTTTCTGTTATTAATGATTTCTGTAACAACATCATGCTGCTTTCTTCATACAGTATGCTGACAATTGCAGTTAACCTGTTGCTCAATAACAAAAAGATACTGGAAAATAAAAAAAAAATTACAGAAAGTTATTTTCCACATGCTAAAAGCTGAGGCTTCCTCTCCAAATAATGAATTCAGAAGATTTACTTTTCTATGTTTTTTCATAACTTCTGTGTAACTCTAAAAAGAGAACAAAGAGGACATTTCTCCCAGTCTGCCTCAGAAGTCACCTTGGTCTTTGTGTAGTATCTCATTTCACTCATCAAAGCCTCTTACAGGGACATTTGATTGCCTTTTTTTCCTTGCTGGGATCTTGTCTGTCCTTCCACTGCTGCCCAAGTTACACAATATAAGTGTGTTGCACCTAAATCCCACAATAGAGTGGCATAAACAGGTCCTTAAAAAGAACCTCAAAAGAAAGAAGAGATGGCACTCTTGGGTCTAGATAACAGATGTCTTATTATTTCATAAGTCAATATCCCAAAACATCCATTTAGAGTAAATGAACAAACCAAAAATAATTTTAAAATCTCAAAAAAATAGGCATATTTTGCATGTGTGTGGGAGAGGCAGTCAGGGACGAGCAACAGGAAAGCAGCTTACACCACAGAAAGCACCAAGAACATTTTAAGGCAGCTGTAAATCTGATCGCTACTCCATAGAAACAGAAGTGTCAATCCATTCAAGATGGATATGGCAGACTTGAAGAATTGCCTTTTTTTCCCTATGGTACCTTAAATTCTTCCCTGCCAATGAGTGGGACCCACATGTGCAAAATGTTCTTGGAGCAGCCCAAATGTTTTCTCAGTTTTCTATATGGCTTATTGCAAAGTCTGTGCAATGTTATGGTCCAGATTTTGCATTGTTGTGACAAAGAAATTTCTTAACATTATTATTGTTTGTTCTTAAGAGATACAGAGCATTTAAGCATCTTTTTTCCAGGCCCTGCTGCAAGTTTGTAAAGAAATATAATCTGCCTCAAGAGGTATTTCCCCCTGTAGAGTACTCTGCCCCAGACCTCGTTAAAAAACACAAAGCAGACCAACCCAAACCTGAAACTAAGAGTTTCAGCCTGTATCTTTCAGAAAAGAGATTGAGAAGTCTCATTCATGATGAGCACCTGCTTGCCCAGCTAGTGCAGAGGCTTTGCCAAAGCCAGTGACTCGCTGTGTGTTGGCAGCAGGGAACCAGGGGGAGCCATGAGTGCCTGTGGACAGGTGTGGCCAACCCCTCTGCTCCTGACAGCAGATGCCAAGTTGCAGAGGCTAATTCTTGGCCCTTTTTACAAGCACTACATTATAAGAAAGGAAACCGATTCTTTTTTACCAGTGTTTAAAATATCCATGCCGTTTCCTGTGGCAGTCAATGCTCTGCAGCATTGAACTCTCTTACTAGATGCTGTCAGTGCTTTAGCATTACAGGAAAATTTATACATATATAAATATGTACATATAAAATACATAAAACATTTATATTTAGCATTATGGGAAGATAGAAAAATGGAAGAGAGGTACCTGAACCAGAGATGCCATAGCATATTGGGAGAAACTATCAGCATCAGACATTTGGATTTGGGAGGAATTATAGGAAACCTTTGATTCCCACCCGTTAAGAGTCCAGACTCCTGACTCTGTCCTGGTTCCATTTGTGCCAGCAGAACTTTAGTGAAGAACCCAGGACAATAGTAAAGCTAATAAAAGGCAAAAAACAGAACATGTGTTTTGGGGTCAGTTTGTTTGGAGTTTTTTTGGCACAAGGAGAAATGAGGTATGTTGAGGTTGGGGAAGACAGGTGGTGTAGAGAAATTGGAAAGGGAGCCATTTTTAGCTGGTGCTCACAGATCAAGAAGGAGGATACCCCAGCTGAAGTTTTGCAGTGTACAAACAAATGGTGATATTTACACACAACACATTAGCAAGCTCTGCAAGTCACTGCCATTGCCTTTAGACAGCAAAAAGGAGAAACAGATTCAAATAGAAATTGTCAGACAGATGGACTATGGAACATAAAGGCAGAGATAGCAGCTACTGCTCAGGTGGTCTGGAAGCCTAAGGAAGGAATTTGAAATACCAGTGGAAACTTTATTTTATACCTTACATTGGTTTTATCTTTTTTTTTTTTTTTTTTTTTTTAAGGGTNTTTTTTTTTTTTTTTTTTTTTTTTTGTAAGGGTGAGCTACTGCCACAGTCAGACACAGACTGCTGGTACATACTATGTGTGTATGTGCATATTATAGATACATATACATGTGTATATTTTAGATACGTATACATGTGTATATTATAGATACTTATAATAAAAGTATTCAAAGAATCACAGAGTGTGTCACATTGCAGGGACCACAGTGGTCATCAGTCCAACCTCCCTGCTCCAGCAGGGTCATCTTAGAGCACATGGCACAGGATTGTGTTCAGATGGTTCTTAATAGGGGACTATTCAAGAGAGGAGACTCCACAACCTCTCTGGACAACCTGTCCCAGTGCTTGGTCACCCACACAGTGAATAAGTTCTTCCTCATATCCAGGTGGAACTTCCTGTCCATCAATTTTTGCCCATTGACTGGCTCTTGTCCTATTGCTCAGCACCACTGAGAAAAGCCTGGATCCATCTTCTTGGCACCTTCCCTTCAGATACTGACAGACACTCATGAGATCCACTCTCAGTTGTCTCTTCTCAAGGCTGAACAGGCCCAGTTCTCTCAGCCTTTCCTCATAAGGGAAGTGTTTCAGTCCTTTACTCATCTTTGTGGCCCTGCACTGGGCCTGTTCCAGGAGCTCCATGTCTGTCTAGTGCAGAGGAGCCCAGAACTGGACATAACACTTCAGATGTGACCTCACCAGAGCTGAGTAGAGGGGCAGGATGACTTCACTTGATATGGGGGCAGTGTTATTTATTCCTAATGCTCCCCAGGATCTCATTGTCCTTCTTGGCCCCAAGAACACTGTTAGTTTATGGACAGCTCCACCAAGACCCCCAGGTCCTTCACCACAGAGCTGCTTTCTAACTGGTCAGCCCCTGCACTTGTTGAATTTTAGAAGGTTCCTTTCTGCCCATCTCTCCCTCCTGTTGAGGTCCCTCTGAAGGGCTGCACAGCCCTCTGGGGTGCCAGCCACTCCTCACAGCTTTGTGTTATCAGGGAACTTGCTGAGGAGGCCTCTGCCCCTTCATCTGAGTCACTGATGAACAAGTTAAACAATGCTGGGCTCAGTATTGAACCTTGGGACACACCACTAGTGACAGGCCTCCAACAGAACCCTGTGCCACTGATGATTATATTTATTAGTAAGTATAGTATTAGACTGCAGTATATAGTAGGCTTGGTATAGTCTGTGGTAAGTTTGGCTCCTCTCCCAAATGGGCCAGAGGTGTTTGGATGCAGTTTGACATGATTCCATCTCAGAGCAAGGCATCTCAGGCAGGTGTCTTTATGTGAAACCAAATGCCCATAACCAAATGTCCCTTGAATTCCTTCAAGAACGCATCAGCTCTTGAATACTCAGATAATGCTCAGATTTCAGTGTACGTAGCATGTAACGAGACAGGCACCCCAGAGAGAGCCCAGATCCCCAGCACTACTATTCTTCCTGCTTGGCAGATGGAGTTGTGTGTTCTGCACAAGCCACAGGCCATGTCATAGCTTGCAGAGGGTGTCCAAGCATCCTGTTGTCATGGCAATGAAGGGTGACTTTAGAGAGATTCAGGCTGAAGGTTACCAAACCTCTCTTCAGACACCATCATCACGAGTGTCCTTGGCCAGTGTGGACTGAATCCTCACTACCTAAATCGAACTCATCTGGGAGATGGCACATTCTTTGCACTGACCCACCTGGGTGACAAGCTGGACAAGTGGCAGCTTGCTGAGTGATCCAGCAGGTGCCTTCTCTGCCTGTGCTCTGGTGCTCTCCTGTCCTGCACCAGCTTCACTCCCTGCAGACCATGGAGACCAGTGAGACGGAGGCACCAGAAGCAGAGGCTGAGGGATGCCTGTGCTGCCCACAGGTATTGGTGTGCACACAGACAGGCCAGAGTCTTTCCAATGAAGCACACACCCCTTCTCTGCACTGGCATGTGTAGCCACACACTAAGAGAGATCCTTGGGATAAGGACAGGGAGCTCAGCAAGGCTCTCCTGTTGTAACAGGATGGGAAATCCTGTGTGCGTTTCCTGCCACCCCGTTTTCCCCACCTCGTGGTTGCTCCTTCTGTGCATCTTGGTCCTTGTTTCAGCTGCCTGGGCATCCACTTTGGCTTTCTGTTTGTCCCTGAGTGTGAAGCAAGGATTGCGTTCGGAGGTTTCCCTTCTTTAGATAAATGTCTGGACAACGTGAATCTGTTTCAGGCCACTTCAAGTACTACAGCACCACAGAGGGTAACACGTCAGGGCCTGAAGCAGCAGGAAGAATGAGGGGGGAAGGGCAGTCTCTGCATCTTGGCATATCCTTCTGCAAAACTGGAAACATTATCCCAGCATCAACAGATCTGTGGAGAAGTTTACATTTTCTACTCATTGTGGCTATGGCTGAGCTTTTCAGCACCCATCCTTCCTTAACACACAACAAAACCTCCCTCCTCACCCTTACAGAAACCAAAACATCTCAGCCTCAGCTGCTGGCTACCTGCCCACTTGCTCCTGGGGGCTGGAGGAGCAACACCCTGGGACACACATGCACACACACACACACAGCTCAGGCTCAGTTCTATTCACAAAATAAGAGTTTTGGTAAATTTCTGTAAAGGAAAGCAAACAAATGTCAGTCTCTTCCTATGCCTGCTTCTGCCTGCAGTCTGAGAGCTGTAAATCCCACTGACTTTAATGCACAGTACCTGGCCTAGCAAGTACCACGAGTACCCAGGGAGGTGTAGGGCTGTCAGTGCTCTGGAAAGGTGCAGAGCCGCACGCAGCAGCTGTGGATGGTCAGCCTCATTTCCAGCTGCTGCTCTTGGCTTGCTGCTGCCAAGTCAGGCAGGGGCTGTGGTTTGGTTTTCTCAACATCACAGCACCCTGTCATTTCCTGCCATGGGAGACAGTGAAACAATCTTGAAATACCAGAAATAAGATACTGACTTCACCATGTAGCAGCAAAACTGAATGTTAGAGGCAAATGACCACAGAGCCAATAGACTGCACTAGTGATTCCTTTCAAACAGCAGAGCAAAAATTTTGTTGTTTTGCTACTGAGCTGCTCATAACTGTGTTTTTAGCAATACTACAGATTGCAGTTAAGTGGTTTTTGCTTGTGTCTGTGGCACTAATCTCAGTCTTTGTCCCGCTCCAGTTAATAGGCTGCATTATTGGCAGACAAGGCAGTAAGATAAATGAAATCAGGCAGATGTCAGGAGCGCAGATCAAGATTGCTAATGCCACAGAAGGCTCCGCAGAACGACAAGTTACAATCACAGGATCCCCTGCAAACATCAGCTTAGCACAGTACCTCATTAATGCAAGGTAAGTTGGCTTTGTAAGTGATCATGCTTCTGCAAGATTGCTCTGTCTGCTCTCCAGCAAATGTCTGTCCTGGGTAGATCCAGAAAGTTGCTTTGCAGTGTCCATTTTGCGTAGTATTACTCAATTCCTAACGGTTTGTAAAGCCTGTATCATTAGAACCTGTGTTTGCTGTTGGTTTATATGGAAAGGAACTTAATCCAGTGCAATTCTGGATACATGTTGAATGACAAAAGCTGCAAATACTCATATTAGCATCCACCTAAAATATCGGCGGATAAATTAAATGAAATGACAGTCATAAATTGTTTAGAGGAAAATACTTTTCTCAGACCCATTTTACTGTCCTGAATGGCAAATATAGTGAAACAGATTGCAAAGTAGATTTAATTTACCAAGTGGAAATTGCCACTCAGAGTTGATAAACTGACATTAGGTTACTGAAGAGGCACAGGATTTACTTCTTCAGAGACAGCACCACAAATCTGTAAGAACGAGACAGGGTGGGACTACCTGATTCTCCACTTCCTGGTGCCAGAATTAATGAAAGCACTGGCTGTTTAGCTAAGCCATGGCGATGGCTTAGATCTCTCAACAGTTTTTATATGATTATTTAGAAAAATATTAAAATTGATCCCACTTTTATTTGCAATTATGCAGAGAAGAAAGTGCAATGGATATAGTGCTGTCTCGCAGATCTACTTGTAAATGCTGGACTGAGCCAATAGATGGTGGGGGAGGGGGACTAGCTATGTATTTTATGGCTTTTTTTTATTATTATTTCATTTTTTCCCCCCACAAAAATACTGTGATATGACTCAAGCTTTGTGTTTAACTATGTTTGCTGTTAAGGTAGTACAAAGTATGTGATTTATGTGGGAGCTGCAGTCACAGCAGGTCTGTGGCTTCCTGTGGTCCAGCCTCCTCTCCATCCCAGTTTTATAGAGCACCACTGTAATGGTTGGAGTGGAGGAACAGGATGTTTGTGCAGCTCTGTGTTAGAGCAGACAAAAACACTGCTTTTTGTGATTTAGTCTGAAAGCAGCTTCCTAGGGTAAGATATATATAGGGGTGGCACTGTGATAAACCATTTCCAGAATCTTAAAACAACCTACAGCTCTTTTGATTTATATTCTTTGTAGCAAATATAAGTCACTTCCGTAAGCCCTGTAATCAAATAAAAATGTGTTCCCTCCTTTAACCCTTAAGGATATGTTCTTCTCTTGGTGTTCAGGGATTCCCCACACATCGAGACGAGAATAGACCCCTTCATTTTTAGTTGCACAAACACCATATGGCATGCACCTGGATCTCGGAAGATAACAATTTAGGATCTTGAAGACAGCTAAAGCATGCAAACAAAATAATGCACTTATTAATGGAGTTGCAGTGAGCTGCTCACCAGAGACAGAAACTCTAGTGAACAAAACTGTTTGACTCACTTTAGAAAAGTCTGTGAACTCTCACACTTCTGTTGGTTACTGTTTAATGATTCTTGTGGTGGAATGGGATCTATGTGAGGTCTTTTAACATACTTTGGCAAAGAAGAAAACTCCTCAGCAGTCATATACTACGGATCTCTATCTATACCCTGTGAAACCAGAAACAAAGTATTTTGTTCCTGTTAAATTTCTAGATAGAAGTCATTTGTTACCATCATTTACAATAAACCATCATATATTATTATGTACCATGTGTTGGAACTGTATTTAGATGAAGTGACTTCATTTGTAAATGAAGACTCTTAAAGTAATGTGTAATAAATTAAGCTGTAAGGTAACATAGGCAATTAAGGTGGCTTTTTCATTTTAAAAAGTGGCACTGTTCCAGACCTCTCCTTTCACACCAGACATTGCTGCCCAGCCAGGTGCCACCACAGCAGCAGTGCGAGTTCAGTGGCACTGGAGGAAGACTGAGAAGCTGTGAGGCAGGTGGGACGTTTGCTCTAATGAGGTTTAGGTGCTGGGGCAGGACAGAGGTGCAGAGCCAGGCTGCTGCTGCTGCTGCTGCCTCTGTGTGCTGGGAGCCACCTCCTAAACCTGCCACAAGTGATGCCATCTCTTTTAGACAGTGGCATAAAACAGCTTTGGAGAAGAGATGAGTACAGCACTTAGACTGCCCAAAGAGTGGTCTGGTATGTGAAAATAATAATGTGAAAATTACAGGAAATTACAGCCCTATAAGCATTCAGCATAAGGTAGATCTTTTTCTCCCCTACAAGATCTGTTGTTTATGGGAATCAATTTCCAAGGCCAGTATTTCTGCATAAACCAATGTCTTTCAGCAGCATAGATGTAAAAAACCAAAATCATCTATCCACAGTACTCCTGAAACATATTGTGTGTATCTTTAAGCTATCCTCCAACCAAAGTTGCTATCTATAGAATAATTTATCAGCTTGCTTTAAGACTTATATTGCAATCTGGTGTTGGATATGTACATAGTATATTCTAAATTATAGATATATAAATATATTGATATAATATCAAGACAGAGATTTAAATCTTTCTAAAGTATTGGTTTGATTCTGTATTGCTTACCCGAGCGCTGGCCTCTGTACGAGTAGAGCGTGTCATTAGCTTGTTTGCAGTAGAAATGTCTTTTTTCCTGTAAAGCCTTCTGTCTCTTTAATTGGTCTCCACTGTAGTAACTAGATTTTCATTACCCAGTTTCATCTTCTTGCTTTTATTAAGATTGAACTGCAGTTTAGTTTTCCTGTGTAATATCTGACTTTGGGTTATAAATGAACTTAGCCAGTAGCACTTGCTCCTTGTTGAAGGGCAGTTTCCTGAAGGTATTTTTTTACAAGAGGTTCATTCACAGACCCAACAGGACTGCCAAAGCCACACGTGCTCTCTTCTCTTCACCAGTTTCAGGTAATGCAGGACGTGTCCTTCAGTGTATGTACTCAGAAGGTGCAGGCCTGCAAAGGGACAGTGTGAAATTGTCACTGTGAAATTTTCAATGAAGGCAGCCTCACCCTCTTCCACATACAACGTTGTAGCACCACAGTTGCTTTGGGAAACTGCCACTGCCATGGGAGAGCTGATGGCTAACCTGATGAACTCCCACCTCATGTGTTGCCATCTGTAAAAAATGGGAAAGGGCAAGTTACTGCTACAGTCCTACATGTGAGAGTAAACCAGAGACAGGGAATGGGAATCGCTGCTACCAGCACCGGCGTTTTGGCCTGTGGGATCTGTTCTCCCTGCTGGTGCAGGAAAAAGCTTAGGCTCAAACACCCCTCACTCCAAATCAGTAAGGATTTTTTTTTATTTTGTTAAATGCACAGTATACAAATTTGGAGTCACTGAAACACTGAGTCCTGCACTACCTTTTTCTGGGCCTCCCTCTCAGAATAATACTGAGTAATACCAAAAAATCCAGCTGTATGAACTGAGATTTTCAAAACATACTAAGGTATCATATGTGGCCCCTACATCTCCAAGTGGAGGATGTGCAGTGGAGTTGGAGTCTCAGATTCAGTGGTCTTGACATAAACCCCTCTGTGTGAGTAGATGATGAGTAGCACAGCCAACAGCATATGGGTGCTTCTCTCTGCTTAGAAAAGCTAAGAGTTTCTCCTCCATGGGGGCAGATAAAGACTTCAGGGTAGGAAAATCAAAACTTCCCCTCCCTCAAAGGAGTCTGAATTTCATGCACTCACCCTCCTTCCCTCCCAGCTTTTCACAGAAGATGCTTTCCTTCCTGCTTCTCAGCAAAAGCTGCTGTGGTGTTTGTGCTCCAAGAGCCCTCTTTTCTTTGTGAAGAGAGGAGCTCAGTGCTCAAGCATTTCCCTCTCTCCTTCACACTCCTCTCCCCAGCTCAGACCCACATCAGGTGCCCTTCAGGCTCGCCAGCAGCAGCAGTGCTTTGGCAAGCTCTAGTCCAGTGTCCCCATTCCCACATAGTGCTGGTTGATCCTTGCATCCTTGCACAAGGCAGGCAGTTCATTGGCAACGAACAGCCACGGGGCTTTTACTCTCAAAACTGTGTCTAAGGTGAGGAAAAGTGAGGCTGTTCCAAGCCCTGTCTTGGGGTGACCATGTTTCCTTCCCAGCTTGCAGCCTGGCTCTCCAAGCCTGCTCACCCAGTCCCCAACAGGGACCAGCACAAACCCTGTGCTGGGAAGCCTTCCTGGGCCTGATGGGGCGTGGTAAGGAAGCACCAAGTCCTCTGCATGGCCAGCCAGCAGCTTGCTGGCACTTCACTCTGGAAGCAAGGAGCTGCTGCAGCTCCTCAGCTCACCTCGGGAGAAAGCCCCAGAGCCTGACAAGTTACTAATTGGTAAAAAGACAACCCCAAACTTACTAGGAATACACATATAACTGTGGCATAGTCCTATTTCTCTGCTAGGCTGCCATAGCTCCCAGCTGGTCACCTGCAAAAAGCATCCTGAAATTAGCATTTCTGTTATTTGCCAATCCAAAAGGCAGCGCACAAGCTGCAGCAAGCAAATGGGCAAAGGGAGGATTTGTCTAGGCAAACATTTTGGCATATGATACGAAGAAAACAGTGAATTACTGTATTTTAATATCTGAAAATGTACAGAAAAGCAGGAGTGTATGGGCCAAACTCATCTTGCCTGCTGATAGGTGGGGTTAGATTACAGTGAAGGTGTTTTGGTTGCTGCACCCTCCGCAGAGCCCAGCACTGCCCCGGGCTCGCAGGGCGGGTCAGTCTCAGAGTTGCTGGTGCTGGCGGGGTCTGTCTGAGGGTGTCTCTGTTGTATCCATGTGGTGCCGTGTCTGTCAGCTGGAAAGCTTGGTCATGTCCACTGTAACCACTGCTCAAGCTCAGAAAGGATACCACTGCTGTGCAAGCAGGGGTGTTCTTCAGTGTTCCTTTTTACTCATTTACCTATAATTGGATTGCATAAATATTTTGTTGTGATATGAAAAAAAAAAGTCTGGGGAAAGTACAAACCGAAGTGAACATACTGGCTAATCTGGTTTATTTTATATGAAAAATGCACATTGACATCACAGTGAATGAAATGAAAAACTAACTCACTTAAAAAAATAAAAAAAAAACCAAAACAACCAAAACTTTATCTCTTACATGGAAGCAGCAAATTGTTGCTGTCTCCTCTCATCCTAGCAAAATGACGAAGGGTACTATTTATGTCACAAAACTGACAAATTGAAAAAAATTACCAAAACCCCCCGCGTCCCCCTTTCCAAAATACCCTAATTTTGAAAAGCAAAATTCACCATATCAGTGCTGGGGAGTAAACTTCATAGTTATTTTAAGTTTTCTTTTAAGTTTCGTTTTTTCCATCTTTTTGCCATTACCTGCATTCCTTAGATTTCTTTTTATTCATATGTAAATTGAAGTAGCAACACCCCCTCCATACCCTCTTTCTTTTTCTTTTTTTTTCTGTTCTGAAAGAACTTTATAGAGTCTCAGTAAAGTTTTCCCCATCAAATCATGGAAAACCCTTTTGTTATTTCTCTTCTTTAACACATAACATGTTCCTCCTTTGACCCTCATTTTCCCTTTTTTTCTCTCTCTCCCCTTCTCCCTCCCACTCGTCTGTCCTCCCTCGTCCACCGATCTAATCCTGGATCCTGCCCTTTCGTGGTTGCTGTCCTTCCTTCCCTCCCTCCTCCTCCTCCTCCTCCTTCTCCCCGCCCCACCGCCCTGGCTGAACCCTCCCAACCTGTTTGTTCCTCTTCCTCTCTTCGTTTGCAGCTTAGAGATGGCTAAAGTCAGCACCCAGACCGCTTCCGTCACGACCCCTGTTGACCTCAACATGAACCTCTCTCAGTCTGCCACCCCTACCTCCACCCCCACCTCCATGGCCGTGCTGGCGGCCGCCTCCGCCGCTACCGTCAGTACCCCCCCTCCCCTACCAACTCTGCCAACCACCCACTATGCCGTTCCTGTCTCCAGTCTGCTTGGCATGAAAACTGTCCCACTCCTGGCACTAAATGCCGCGGCCGCCGCGGGGGCCACGGGGAGTTTGTCCGCTTACACTGCCAAAATTCCTTCGACGAGCGGGGTTAAGAAATCTGACCGCCAGAAGTTTGCTCCATATTGAAGGGATGAGACACAATGCAAGCTTTGCCAGCTCTGCCAAGAGTCTGTGGTAGATCCTAGTTATCAAGGAAACAATGCGGCATCTTCTCTTTTCTGTTCAATTGCTAGTGTTAACTGTTGCCGACTCAAGTCATCTTCCGCTCTCCATAACACCTAACACCAGGCACCAACTAGTTCCAACAGCCGGCAGCCGCCGGCCCGGGCTCTTCTCCCCGGACACCGTCCCTCCGACGGGGCTGCGGCCGGGGAGGTGCAGAAGAGAAGGAAACAAACGTAGATGAGGCAGAAAGGTGACAGCCAGGTCCTGCTCCAGCAATTCCGCCCGGCATAGGAATACACTCAGATCCATTGGCAGGGATCCCTCCAACCGCAGAACAATTCCTTATGGCAAATTGGCATCTTTGATGTATTTTTTCTATTGCTAGAATGTGCAAATCCGGCGCTTCCGACGATCACTAGTGCCCCTGCAACACCCTGTGAAGTGCTGCTGGCCCACTCAGGCATTCTGCTGCTCCCAAAAGGCCTGGAGACCCCCATCCCCATCCCAAAATCTGCCTACGAGCAGGGGATGGGGATTAGGAGGTACCAACTTCAGGTACTTTTGCATACAACAAATGAACCTTCCTGGCTGAGAAAAAACGCTAAATTAAAATGACTGTAAAACATTAAGGAAAAAAAATCAGGCACCTGTGCCTTTCCACGTGATTCTTTTAAATGGTGCAGCCATTTTTCTCTGCTTTGGAAAAACGTAATTTTAGGAACTCTGCTTTAGGAAGGGATGGGGGGGAGAGAGAGAAAGCAGGCTCCTCCTTTTGCACTCAGCTGTTTTACATTTACTGACACAGTTCTTATTTCTGTAAGTACTGCAGAGCAACTACAAACCAGCTGCCATCACGATCTGATATTTCCTCTCTTGTATATTTTATTCATCCAAAACAACCATTTCTTGTTAGGTTTCTGTGCAAAATACATCCCTGCTTAACTCGCCACTAATCATGCAGTCAGGTTGTATGGGAATCATGAAAAACATGTAGCATTTTCGAGGTCATTCAAAGGCTGCTGCCTGGACAGAGCCCATCCTTTTACCAAGCACTTCAGGATGTTCAGATTAACTAAAATGAGACAGGTAATGGTGGCCAAAGCCAAGAGAGCTGGGGGATGGAGTGGCTGGTTGCCAGCTGTTGGAACTAGTTCTTAACTGCATTTTATGTTTGTCCATCCACCTTCTTTTTAATTTCTGTTGCATAACTCAGTAATGCAATATTGTTTTCCTCACCACTTCCAAATCCAGAGTCCCATTAGCCCACCATGTTCATCCACTCTGCACTCCTTGGACACAAAGCTTTAACAATTGAACTGTATTCAGTGCATTTTAATATAAACTAAAAACACGATGCAAATGCAATACTTTTTAAAACATGGTATTTCAAAGTGTGTTATTGTATAGGGCTAAGTACTATCTCAGTATTTTGTGTCATTTCTGTATTTTGTGGGCTTTTCTTCACCTTAGCACCTTTGCACTAAGTTTTGTCACTGTAACCATTTGTAGAACTGCCATTGTTACAATTTGCACTTATCCAAATGGGGTTTTTGGTTGGTTTTTTTGGGAGTTTTTTGGTTTTATGGTTTTTTGTTTGTTTGTGGCTTCCTTTTTTTTTTTTTCCTTCTTTTTTTTTGGTTGCATATAACGAAGGAAAAACTGAGAATAATGTCAAGGTACCACAGCTATTTCAAAGCTCTAGAAAACCACTGTAAAATTGTTCTGGACTATTGTAACTGTTTCAATAATTGACATTTAAGAAAAAAAAAACTACCAACCTCTGTGTGAGAAAACTTGCCTGCACTGAAATGCTGTTCTATGCTGGTTGTACTCAAGTGGTATTTTTTTAATAGTGAGAAGATTTTTTTCTTTTTTTTTGCCTTTTTTTTTTTCGTTTTCTTTTCCTCGTTTTTGTTCCTACATTTTAGGCTGTCTTCAGAAGTTACTGGCCTGGGGGCTCTGTAATGTATCTCATCATGCCCTAGTGCATTAGCCACCAGACAGGACTTTTCCAAAGCCCCATGAGACAATGCTTTCTATGGACTAATCTACAGAGGAGTTTCTGCCATTTCTAACTTTCTTATTATTCTGAGACATCAAAAGAAAACACTTCCTTTACTCTTTAAGCAACTGTGCTTCCTAACTCTTGTGTTGCTTTCATTACTGTTCCAGTTTTAACACTGTTGTGGCTCATAACATAAAACAAAGACAAGTTATTTTCGGGGGTTAATTTTCATTGATGTTCATGCTTGGGCTAATCTGTATAGAAGCATGGGCCATTAGTGTTAGTGTTCTAAACCACTGTATTCAGCTAGAGACTCGACAGTAAGTTAAATGAGACGTTTTTATAAATAAATTTCTTTCCTGATTAAAAAAAAAAAAAAAAAAAAAAAAAAAGACGTGGTAGCTTTGTGCATACAACTGTTGTGTTGTTTAAACCTTGTTCTTTGTAACCGAGTTGCTAACTTGTCATTGAAGAAGCACTATTTTATGGATTGTCAAACTAAGATCACAGACAAATTGCTTGTTTTCAATTAATGATTAAAGGTTTCATATCATCACGCTTCAGGTCCCAGTGCTCATTGGGAAACAGTGTAACATCTGTGCAAGGCTGGCAGCCTTAGTAAGGATGTTAGCCCATTGTCAGGGATGGAGTCTCTTCAGTACTAGAGGGAGGCAGATTGTGCAATTAGTAGAATAAGCAGCATTTCTACAAAACTTGATTTGGTTTTCAACAAAGCTGCTCGTTGAGAACTTCTCACACTGCATAGAAAAGAAACATTTGACTTCGTGTTACAAACAGCCACTGATTTGCATCTCTGGTCTTTTCCCAGACTGATCTATAGATCAGATACTGGGGAAAGGAAAACAGGATCAAAAGAATGAACTTGGATGCTGAGTTCTGTACTGCTAAGGCCCTTTGTACTTCCCTGTTCCCAGCAGCACTGCCCAGTGTCGAGGCTTCCAGTCAGCACCTTCTGCCCTGCCAGGAGCTGGCCCAGCAGCTGGGAGGAGCACGGCAATGTGCAGTAGCAGGGGAATGGAGAGCTGAGCAGGCCCAGGAGCTGTCTCCTCCTGCCCTGACACTCTGTTCCAGGCACTCAGACCCTCCCTGGGATCTGCTAAAGCCCTGCAGTCACAGCCTCGAGTTCTCTCTTCACACACAAGCAGAGGAGAGGGGCTGGCCCCGGGCTGTTGCTGCATTACAGCACCCCTGTGTGTGCTCTGGCCACCTCTCCTCTTGGGGCACTGGCAGTAGTGTCACAGGTACTGCTCTGGCCTCATGAGGGAGCAGCTTTTTGGCACTGCAGGAGCAGCATCCTCAATGGCACAAGACTGACTGTACAGCCTCCATCTCCCTACTCTGTTAAAGGCCTTCAGGGATTTAGCTTGGGGTCCTGCTGCCCCTCCCTGCCCCCCCTGAGCTTTTGGGGCATACTACAATTATTCCCTGTGGTCTTCAGGGCACAGACAGCTCTCAAGTCTGAGCCTGGAAGCAGGGCATAACCAGGACATGCATGCAGACCTGGAGACCTGCAGGAATCAACAGCTTCCTCAATACAGATGCAGCCACAGAACAGCCCCTGATGATGACAGGTGCCAAGGGGCTTTACAGAACAGCTCACTGCACCCCAGCACCCAGGAGCCCTTACCCAATGTTGACAATTAGCTAGTCCAACCCTTAGAAAAACTATAGGCTGTAATACTAATTTGATAAAATTCTGTTATTATTACTTAAAATATATTTCTATTACTTAAAATGTATTTAACTTCTCATTCTTGAAAGGAGAGCTGAAGCTGCTTTCACAGCAGAGACCTCCATAAGTCTTCATTTCTTCAACAGCAAAAGCTCTTTCTATGGCTATTCTGGCTACTGTAAATGAAAAAAAAAAAAAAGAACATTATTGCAGCTCAACACTAAGTAGGTCAAAGCTTTGCTCTCCCAGTAAAGCTGCCAGGCAAAGGGCAGCAGCAGCTCTGGGGTGTATAGTATCTTTCACATTAATAATTCACGTGTGCCTTGCAAAATTGAAAGATTTAAACAAACTAGTGCAGGGGCACGTTTGTGTGAGGAATGAGGAGAGGTAAAATAAAGACACATGGACAAAGAAGGAAGTCTTCTGAGATTTTTTTGCAAAAATACAGACAGAAATGTTATAAAATCTAAGCTTATTGTAATTTCATTATTTTTAGTAGGAAAATATTTCTGAATGGCAAGAAAAAGCTCCTAATGGCTTTAATATACAAAAGAGACAAACAAAAGACAAGGTGGTAAAGAAAAAAGGGACAAAAATAGGGTAATGAACAATAGTAACCAAGACAGAAAAGTAAACCACTCATGCCCAAAGGTAGATAAGTGGAAGCATGTACTCGCTGTGAAAAGGTCACTGCCCACACAAATATGAGTTTCCAGATGAAAGCAGCACAAGTTCCGCAGCTTTTGCGTCATCAAATTGGAATTAGGCTTCTGGAAACATCTCAAGTGCATTCAAGCAGCTCTGTTGTGTTTCTCAAGTGAAAAAACATTGACAGCATGAATGCTGGCTGCAACCAGAAGGAAAATAAACAAACAAAGTTAGACCTCTGCTAATACAGAGTGCTTTCTGTTCTCAGGCAGAGCCAGAGGGCAGCTGTGGGCCCCAGGGCTCACATTTGTGCCAGTCAAGCTCCAAGGAAGCAGCTCGGTGTCACTGGAGCCATGGACAGAGGCACCTGGGAAGTGCCTCAGCCTCAGGAGGCTGCACAGGCAAGGGGCTGTTTGTCAGGTTTCACAAGACAGTCTGAAAATCCAACTTCTTCCACAGCCTTAATATCAGCTGAATGTATTTCAGCACTGTTTGTATTCTTGGGACAGAACCTTCCCCTTCTGTTGTGAGTGTCATGATTATCTAAAAGTCACAACATTCACTAATCCAGTGGTTCAACAGTGGCACAGCTTCTGCAGGGAAGACTGTCACTGTCAGACTGCTCAGCTGGGTGACACAAAGTGTGTGTTCAAAGGACAGCATCCAAAGCAGGGATTTGAACAGAAATCTCTTCTATCCCCTGTAACTTCTGCAGCCACCAATGGTGCAAGGCATTAGTGCCAACACCCTTTTTCTGGAAGACCTGATTTAGATGCACAAAGGAACTGTTTGCATTTGTTTTCCCAGCTATCAGGCCAGGATAATTCTAACTGAACTGATGAGCAGAAGATCAAATGAAGGCAGATACTGAAAAACTGCTTCACACCTGAAATTTCCATCTCTTGGCCCCAGCAACACTTTCTAGGGATGTAAGTACACACTGCCCTTCTTGGCACTGAAGTGTACTTAATTCCTTGGTTCCAGGAAGGAATGCAGTAATGTTGATTAAATCAGTTTCTGCATCAGTGCAGGCATCCTTGTCCCCCTGCAGACTGGCATGTGTCTTACAACAGTAACTGGAATTAAAGAGTCAGTCATTTGATGGTACCTTACTAAAGGGAATTTCTGCAACATTAAATACTCACACTGTGAGTTTCTAATGACAGCTACAACATGATTCATGCAGGCTGAATGTCTGATTTTCTAGGACAACCTTTGTGGATTTGAAGAAAAAAAGTATTTTTTGAGTGCTGAAAATATTTTGGTAATATGACTTTTCTCATTTCTAGCTCAGTGTTTTTAAGATGATAAAATGCAGAGAATCTAATTAAAGTGGAATGTAAGAAGCAAAATTAGTCTCTCCTCGAATTGAATTTATTGGCAGGGGGCCTGGCCAAAGCTAATGTTAATGTTCTTTTCAATCCGTATTTGCAGTTGAAAACAAATTTTAAAATTAAATGCTGTAGAGTAGAGGAAAAACAATCATGTTAGCAAATGAGAACACTGGCTTGTTGTTCTTTGGGTTTGTTGGTTTTGTACGGTCACTTTTGGGCTCCTCTGTACCAAATACAGACCTTGTTCCACATCTAGGGCAAGACAGCAGCTTATTTCTCCACGGGCAGGAGGGAAGTTGGCACAGCAGTTCCATTTGGGAGCGCCTGCCGTGCCAGAGGAGAGCTCACTCCCAGCAGCTGGGGCTGTGGAGAGCTGCTCCCCGTGGAGCTGCTCCCTGGAGCTCCATCTCAAACATGCAGGCACACACGTCTTGCCCCTGGAAGTCACTTCCCAGCTCCAAAACCACCCAGCTGGGGAATCTCAACTACTTTTTGGTGGCTTGAAATTCCACAGTTCTTAATTTTGGACAACAATTTCCATTATTATATGAGCAAATCAGGATTACAAATGCCTTCCTCCTTAACTCAAATACTTCCGTTTTCTACAAGTCCTAGAGATCAGAGAACCAGAAATTAAAATAGTCTTTCTAACTCCAATTAAAATTTTGGTTTTTAATAGTGTCTATTGACAGAGCTAATTATTAGGATTACTTTCATCTTTATTGTTAAAAACTGTAATTCAAGGAAGTTAAGAAGTGATAAAGAAATTAAGTACATATTTTTAAAAACAATCATTTCCTCTGGTTGATAACCTAAGCTGAATAGCTCATCAGAAGTACATAAAATTGTTTTCTAAAACTGAACACATAATTAAGATTACAAACTAACTATCCCTCTGTTTTTCTGAGATACAGATTTTTTTCCCTTAATAAATTAGCTTGACTACTAAAAGAGGTTAGGGTACTTCCCTCTTCTCCCTTATAGCCATGCTACTTTCATTGTTAAAAATGAAAGGATGATTTCTTGCCCTCTTGACACAAGAGCATGTGCACATCATTGGTCACAGGGGACAAAGTCACCACTCCCATCATCTTCACAAAGCTCTCTAAAAGCTTTGTTTCAAATGCTGAAGAAAGGTACAGTTGTATGCAGTAAGCTGTAAAAATTTGGATACAACACTATTTGGAGATCTGTGAGATTCCTCCAAGGGAAAGAGCACCAACTCCTAAACAAGACACAAGCAAGAGGGATGGATGCTGCCACTTCCCCAGCAATGCACAGACTCCCTGGCTGGTCCATCTTTACCCTTCCAGCAAGTTATGCAAGGAGAATGGTAGAATGATGAGTGATCTGGTGTTTATTCCTGCCATCTCTTCCTAAAAACGATGGGCTGCACTGGTTTGGATTTGAAAGTTCAAGATCCCTGCACTGTAACTAAGCTCACTGCCTTTGGCATGTCACCACAAGATACCACTAAAGATAAGGGCAACTGAACTGTTTTAATGCTCAGTTAATTTCCTGCTCTTCCACAGTTGATATCAGGATTTGCAGATTTATGTGCAAGATGAAAGTAAAATTACAGAAAAATTTACAAAAAGGAAGTGTAGATTATAGACTCAGAGTTTAGCATTTTTATACCCTCAAAACACCTATGTCCATGATGCTCAGTGTAAGCTGACATTCATCACATCTGTTTCTCTGTTATTAAGCCAGATATAGAGTGGTTCTGAAGGTCAGTGTTAACAAGCTCATGTGCTTTGGTGAGTGGGGTCACTGAAAAGCAAAGATAAACAGAACAATTAGAAACTTAGCTTAGCTTTTCTCAGAGGGAAATTGGGAGCTTGTGTTTTGGTTTGTTTTGAAAAAGACTGTCCTGTTTATACTGCACCACCCTCTCAGCTGGAAGTTTACAGGGATAAATGGATCTAGAGATCTTTCACTGCAGCATGACAGGCACCTGAGGCATTGATATTCAAATGTTTCAGGCTATACAAAGACCTATTTCAGTTTTGGTCCAACTAAGTTTTCTCCAAGTAGTCCAAACATTCATTATTTTTTTCAATATTCTCTCAACACTTATTCTGTATTTCAGTACTCTCTGAATGCTGCTATCTCAGTGACAGTCCTAATTTACCTAAGACTTCAGTGTCACATCAAACATTTCAGCAGCAACAGCTACTTACACTTACTATTGGCTGTAAGCCAGCACATGTGAGCAGGAATGTGTGGATAAATAAATATAAACCACTAAGGACCACTGTCTGAATTTTGAAAGCTTTATAAATAGGAAGAGCTGAACCCAGGGATCATGGAAATTGGGAATGATAAAAAAGCCGTTTCACCATAAGGAACAGGCTTCTGCTTTATCTAATATTTCCCCCAAAACAGGCAAATCAAACATCTGAGTTTAGTTCTAATCTTTATTGCTTGGTTAATAACCATCTCTGAGGCAAGTAACTGGAATGCTTTCATAAGAGCAAAGCTTGTTTTCTCCCTTCAAAATCTCATTAGTTTTAAATCTATAATATTAAGAAAAAAGGATTAACCTGTTCTTAACAACTTTACTTTTTGATATCAATCAAGCCACACATCCCTCTTATTTTTAAAAGTCCTCAGCAAATTTGAAATATTTGAAGATTTGCAAAAGTAAAAAAATTTAAAAATAGACACTTACCAAAGGTAGATCTGCTTTCCATGTCCCAGTCTTGTCAAGTTTGTTGGTTCTTGATTTTACTTAATCTGTGTACTTTATCAGAACAGAATCAATTTTAGATGCTTTCTGTGCCTAAGATAGTATTTTAAGAAAATTTCCAGTATTTGCAACTATACCTCCTCAGTTTCCACTGCAGTACCTTCCTCTCAGGCATTTTGTCACCCTTTCATTAAGTGATGCAGATATGTAACCATTGTGTTCTTATCCCTCTGGTTCAAGAAATGTGAGATATGCTACATGATGCCTGCACTAAGCAAAACAGGAGATTATAAAGAAAAATATTCAGCAGTGCTATGGCACATCACAGGATATACTGTGGAGAAGCTGTAGCTCAGCTTTTCTAAGCTTAGTCCTTATACACACAGAGAAACTGTAACAGACCCTAAAAAAAAAGTACATGTTTTATTGGGAGCTGGGGCAATGGACAGAAGGGCACCTTCAAATTTTAAGAAAACATAAATGCATAATATTTTCTTTTCCCTAAACACCCAACCTGGGACAACTTTGCAGACTATGGACTTGTGTAGACAATAAGCCAAGTCTCAACATCACCAAACTTAGCTAATGCTTCCAAAAGCCTAGAGATTCTTTACAGATTTATTAATCCTATTAAAATACTTCTGGTAGGAAGCCAGTCATTTTAATAGGAAAGGTGCATTCGGTATTGTAAAACATTTGCAATGTACAGTTTTTACAACAAGTAATACATCACTGTAGATCTAGAAAAATTTTTTAATAAGCTTGGCTCTTTACCTCACAATCCTCTTTAAATAAATATTTAACAAAAGAATCTCCCTTCTAACAATGGAAGTAAGACCAGAGATAAAAAGAATATCAAGCACGTTGCAGAAATGCTACAACAAAGCCCCTTTCACCCGCCAGTCTTGTGACAGCAAATCCTGTAGTTCTTCTTCATCTTCACTACCAACATCCTCCTCCTCTTTCTCTTGTGCTGCTCTCAATCTCATGGCTTCCTTTAACTTCTCCTTCACCTCGTCCTGGCGGTTGCGCAGAAGCTCAACGCGGCGGTAGCATTCACTGTTGGAAAGAGAAACACCTGTTCACATCCGGGGCCTTTCCACACTCATTTCATCATCTCCAGTGGTGGATTTTGCTCCTACAACTTTGGAGAAAGAAGCTTTACAGCTTCCCATCAATGAAAAAGGAATAAGCTTTGAAGATGCTAGTGTACCTTCTCAGTGTTCATCAAGTGAAGACAGACCAAGGAGAGGAGAGCTGTGGTCAATTCTCTAGCAACGAGATCTAATCCAAATACTTAACAGCTGCAGTACAGTCATTTTTCAGAAAGCATTTTTGCATTTTTCAAAAAGCACAGAACCAATATGCACTTCCACACAAGAAGGAACACTATTCTTTGCTCCATGCATGGTTTTCATGAGAGAAAGGTGTGACATCAATTATCAATTTTGATAACTTAGTGGTGGCATCTCTGAAAATAAAAAAAGCAGCACAAAGTGTTCAGAATCTGTATCTGCTTCCTCTGTGCTGTAACAGAACATTTTAAGTAAACATAGTCCAAAAGTTTCAGGTCTCTATTTACTTAAAAAGTTCTGTCCTTGAATTGTGTTTTATAGCTAGTTAGTTAGCTAGTTAATAGTTATTCTAGCCATTTTAAACAGGACATTTTTTTGAAAATGCCAAGTAGTACCAGCCTGATTTAAATTCACCTTTGCCCCTTTCATTCTGATTTGCTCAGAAGGGTCAACACAGAGGGTGGGTTACTATCTGGATCCTGTTTCCCAATGTGATTCTTAGAGGCAGTCATAGCTGAGGATTTGAAGGCCAAGGAATTTATTTAATTTTCAACCTAATTTGAAATAGCCTGCATTTGAATACACTCAGAAGTCAAAAGTTACAAAAAGTCTCTAAAAATCTATTTGGAACTTTTATTTTGGGGAAAAACAATTACAGTAACAAACTTGAAATACTCTACAAATTTCTGAATTTGGTTCTATGTACTTAGAGCAGCCCTAGCTAGTAGGGAAAAATAAATCCTCCAAAAGAGGCAGATTTAGCTCAAGCCCTCTCCAGAATTATACAAACATTGTTAAAAGGCATTCCTGTAATAGCTAGGTTCAGTTTGAACCCAATGCTGTTGTTACCATACACTATGTGCAGCATGTAAATCTGCCCAGATGGTTGAAGTATTGCTTTAATTTTTAGTGTCTTCTTTTTGCTGCATCTCTTTCTTTTCAGTCACTGCCATTGCCATTATCACTGTTAATATCAGTGTGTTGAGCTCCACAAAAATGGTACCAAACTGTTCCACTGAGCTGTGTTTACTTGAGTTTCAACCAATGCCCAGCCAACCACCACACCCACCATCATTTCAGCAAAACAAAACAAAACAAATCACTTCATGGAATGAAGTGCATCACTCCACAAAACCTTTGAGAAAACTTCTACTAGAAATAAAGAGGGTTTGCCACAGGACAGAACATTTTCAGTACAGGAAATGTTTCTTAAAAATGTTCACATAAATTCTACATCAATCAGAATTCCCAGGGAAATACAAATTAAGACAAAGACATTTGACAGGGGAAGAGGGACAGTTTGTTCCAAGAACTTGCCTTGTGTACTTTCAGTGATTCCAGTGCACTTTCTCTTTGGAGAAAGCTACATAACTTAGTACAAAAATCCATGTCCTTATTAGGTATCATTCTGCAATTTGAGAATCTGTTCTTGCAACACTCAGACAATTAATGAAAGGTAGTATTGCAGATTAGAAGTGTTTTTATCACTCTAGTCAAAGAGCAATCCATTACTGCTGGAGAACAGAGAATTTGAGGAAAAATTGATCTACTTACATCTGCTCATCAATTTCTCCAATCTGGCGATCTAGTCGTCCCTCCTCATCATCTTCTGCCACTATTGCTTCTGAAATCTAAACCAGAAAAGCACTGAAAAAATTCACCTTCATCCTGAATTCCACTTCCACTCCTTTACAATGTCTGTGTCCTCCCCTGCTCCCCTCTACCTGAAGTTAGTGTCAATCTCCTCTATGCATATTCCCATCTTCACAAGGGCAAATACAGAAAAAAAAAAAGTATTGTTTAATTTGAAATGGAAATGCTTTTTCTTAAAATCAAAAGTAGTTTGGCTGCTTTGGGGTTAATCTTTGGAAATTTTCAATGCCCTACAATTTGAAACTGAGCACAGACAAACTACACACACCCACAGTCTGAGGCTGAAACAAGAGCTCTGTCCCAGTGCTTGCAGCTTAAAGACACACAACTTATTGAACAAACTGTTTAAATATTCCCGCTAGATCCCGAAGTGTTTCTAACCTGTTATTTTTTTCAGCATATACTTTCTCAAATCTGAATGTCTGGGAGATGCTATGCAATCAATGGTCCACGCATAACTGAGAAGATTCCTCCTAAGCTGAAGAATTATCTGAATGGCTTATGCTAGCAAAATGTATCCACCACTGCTTTTGTATGAACATTCGCTCTGTTTATAGTGCTGACTGCTTTAAAATGAGCAATGAAACATTTTTCTGCACCACTTTTCTCAGCAGCTGACATATGAGTAACTATTTACAATTAAACTAATTAAAATACTGTAGGGGAAGACCAGGTAATCTGTAGTACAGTTTCATGTTGTACACAAGGGCAGATAAACACCTGCTGCAGGAAGACCTTCCATGCAATGGTAAACAGTGAAAAATGGAAGTACAGAAAATCTGTGGCCAAGTTACGTGTCTCAAACTTTCTTGATCTACTTACAAAAAGTGTCACTTTCCCAGATTTTGGAGTTCCTTTCCAGTACATTTAAATTAAACATGAAATCCAGGTTACCTACACTTTATAGATATTTTTTTTTTAAAGACAGACAAATGGGTAGTGTTTTTAGAAGTTAAAATACAAATATAGAAGTAAAGAAGAGCCCGCGATTGTGTCCTGCTTGGAAACAGGACACTGATCTGAGGTATATGCTAGCTAAAATAAAATACAGTGTAATAAGTGTAACTAGAGACATACGACTGGATCTTGATTAAAAGTTTTCAACTTAATTTCCTTTAAGTGGAAAATAAAGGAACCCTTTGCTCATTTATAAAGTGCATTTAACCACACACTGCATTGAAACAAACAGCTGACAAATGCAGATGTCAGCCATTCTGCAGAGCTGCATGAAACTGTTGTTTTCCTTCTCGTGTATAGTATTTAGAATCAATAAATATAGATTCCATTACTTACTGTGTTGACCTGTCGCATTGCCTTTTGAAATTCATCCCATTCTTTGTCCATCTGATCCTTTGGAGCATCAACTTTTCGCACCTAAGGAACATGAAAATTTATAAATTAACAATGTAAGTCTAATGATACTTTGGGGCACTGTAAAAAAACCCAGGAGAAGCAGGAAAAATTATGCTGTATTATCATTAAAGTCTGGTTGATGTACTTCAGTTTAAGCAATGGATATGAGTGAGAGAGTGCAGCTGCACAATGGTTTTGGAAGAAAAAATCTGACTCTACTCCTGGATTAAAAACAGCATTCTTGACTGCAGCATTAAAGAATGATGATTGACTAAAAGTGGCTGGTGTGGAATGTCTGGAGTAACAGAAGTGAGTTTGATGGTCTGTCATTTCACTGTGCCAGGTGATAACTGTTAAATTCTTCTGTAAGCTGCCTGTACAATTGCATTCAGTAGCCATTTCACAAGCCCAAAAGCAGTGAATTGTTTGCCTTTGGCATAATGTAAAGTATCAAACTTTTCAGTCACTAGTCTGCTGGTGTTAGGTAGCCTGAGTGTATTTCAAATCTAATCTAATTTTGTTGGCTAACAGAAGAAACCGTACAGCTACAAACCAATTTTAATAATTTTAATGACATGCAAAGCTTTTTATTCTGTTGTAGATGGCATTTAGTACTGAGACATGAAGTCTGAAAAAGTAGTAGTGGTAAAAATGTGTTTAAGATCTACAGCCAAGGTAATCAAAGCCAGATTGTACTTTTAATGCAAATAAATAAACAAGGTAGTCTACCTGTGCAATTGAAACTTCCACAATTCAAGACTGGAAGATGTGGCATATAATGTATTTTAGAGGACAGATTATGCCTGACTCAGGACTGGGTAGCAATTATATAGCTAGGAGAACTAAGCAGTTTGAACATAGTAAGTCATGGCACCATCTTTTTGCATTAGTTTTATTTTCCCTTTATTCATTCTGCTCTTTTGCTGACATGTCAGTCATCACCTTAGTAAAGACAAAAGTTTGGTGCGTTTTGTTCTTGAGTGATTATACAAAATCAAGTAGTATGAATTAAATTTATAGAATAAATAGAAGCTTCCAAGCAAACTCATACTGGGAAGTAATAGTCACCATTTCATTTTTCTGTTCTGTTATTATTTCTATCATATGTGTATGTACTGTGTTATTATGCATTGTGGTTGTCTTTTGTAATTCATAATTATTTGTATTTCTTACAATAAATTTAAACACTAAAGTTATTTTTTCTTGAAATATTTATCTAATCCAGAATTTATATGCTTTACAAATACCTGATGCAAATAACAAGCATTTTTCACATCCACAATCTCCCTTTCAAATGCCTAGTTAACTCTTAATTATTTTGTGTATGATTCCAACACAGAACCACCCCAGCCGCCTCAATATAAGTGATGTCACAAACATTTCCTTCCTCTGAATATTAGTTACACTCAGAAAGGGCTGATTAAAAGGAAAATTCTCTGCAAGCTATTCAAGGAAGGGCTGACTAGAACAAGTAACCATTTGTAAATGTATCAGTGGAGAAGATAACCAGAAGAAAGGTCACGTTATAACCAGGTTCTCCTTTGCCTGCTTGGCATTCCTACATTCCCAACTTATGATGAAACTAAGCATTTGAAAAACTTAATACTTCAATTAGACAGAAAACAAACAAAAACCAAAAACAGCTAAAGCATGGCTTTTTCATTTCAATATTCAAAATATCATTATTCAATACTATTCACATATGGCAACAAGTAGTGCCAAAAGAGTCTTTCCAGAGCAAATAAAACACCAAATCTTGTTAGCTGGGCCAGTGGGACTAACTGAACATGAAGAAGCATTATTTGGAAGGTCTCCAAATGAAATGTCATGGCTTGGCCTCTCCATCTAAATGCACCAGCAGCCTTCCACTGTGTGAACAAGGAAATATACTCAAAGAAAATAAAAAAGACTTAAGCCTACAGCACTATATTTCAATAAAGAAAGCCATCCAAACTGTGGCAAAACTGTGGCAAGGTTTGTATTTCAAATGTCAGTGTTTATTTTGGTCATCATTTGGCACTGTGCAAGCTGAAGGAAGTAGTTTTGAAGGAAGGAGGTTTTTTTTTGAGAAACAAGGTAAATACCCACATTTCTTTTCTGAGCACCATAAAACCCCAAAGTGGTAAAGGGCAAGAGGGTGAAGTCCACTCTTGTGGTGTAACCAGTACTGCAGATGACAGCGTGTGCCATAATGAAGCTATTTTCATTCCAACAGGATGCACCCTACCAGTTACACAGAAACTCAACACTTTCCAGCAGGATCTCACAAAGGGCATTATAGAACTGCTACATCCCCAATTCCAAAGCAAAATTGAATGTACAAATTAAGTGAACTGCTGTTTCTGGGATGACTCACAGAAATAAAAGTGGATTGTCCAAATCTCAGTTCAGTATCCCAACCAGCAAATGACATTTCTTCAAGAGCCACAGAGGAACCATAATCAAAAATACTTTCCAAGAGATGATTTTAACAAGCTCTTCCTGCCCACCTCCATCCCCTTTCATGTTTTCTCATTCACACAGAATGAATGTTCAAAGCTGCCACCAGAGAGGTTCAGACTGGGCAGCTGAAAGCATTTCTTTACCAAGAGGGTGGGCAAACACTGGAACAGGCTACCTGGAGAAGTGGCCGATGTCAGTGCTCAAAAGGCATTTGGATAATGCCCTCAATAACAACTTTTAGCTTCTGTTCAGCCCTGAAGCTTTCAGATAGTTGGACTAGATGATTATAAAGGCCACTTCCAACTGAAATAGTCTATTCTAGTCTAAATAGTCATTTTTTTGTATTCCAGCAAGACTGATTACCTGGAAAAGCATCTTTACTATTCAGAAAATCATTACAACTGGCAGAAATAAATCCAGTGGCATAAAACAAGTAGATAACTTACTTTTGCATCCACTTCAGGATCATCAAAGAAACCTTCTGGCAAAGCTTCAGCAGTGTTTTCTTTCCTGAAATATTTGATTACCTATTAGCCCCAGTTAACACTTTACAGTCTGCTTTATTGCAGGGTTAAGAATAGTCAAGAATTAAATTCATAATCCTGTGTGTAAGTAGGTAGGAACACAGCAAGATTTTTAGGCCCTTAGTTTTATGAACAACCATTGAAACCTCCTCCTTCAGCTTGGTCTTTCCTAACTTTGAAGGAACTGCACAGAAAGGTTTAAATCTCATTGTTAAAACAAGAGCTGTAGCTCGTGCTTCTTTAACTATTATTTCCAGTGTGCTGAACACCCAAACATTGTAACAGCACAGTTGCTACTTCTGAAAGACTAAAGCACAGTCTAAAGGAGTGCTCAGGTGAGTTGAACAAGCAGTTTCCTTTAAACAGTGAAAGCAGTGGTTGACATTAAGCTCCCACAGTGCCTTGTATTAAAATTTGCAAAGAGATGTCAAACAGACTCTGTATGACACTGCTCCATCTCTTCTCCTGCCCCCAGGGTGCAGGATACCTGTCTGAAATGATGCCTGAGGCTGACATACATACAACTATTCTGAATGCAACCCAACAAGAAGTTAAGATTTCTCAGGGATCACAGTCTCTATTTCCCAAAAGATAAATGTTTATTTACAATTCCTAAGACTATCAATATTTGATTTGACTGCTTACCTTTCGACTACCTTCTCTTGGATCTCTGCTTTCTGTATGGATCCTGAATGGGAAACTATAGGAGCAGCTGGAATTTTGGAGTCAAAAAAGTCTATAGGAAAGGACAGAAGTCTATGACAAAAAGAACAGCTGTTCAGGTATTTTCTAAAATTCCTACTATGCAGGAATTTCAGTTAGTATCTTACTGAATCAAGGGAAGAACAGCCAGATGTTACTCCCCTTGGCAGCCTCAAACTAGAACATAAAATTAATAAGCAACCACCACATAATAACAGGAGATTCTTTCCTAGTTTCTCTACTTCCAGTATTACACACCCTCACCACCACCTAATGGCAATAATGAGAAAAAAAAAATAAAAACCTTTCATCATTAGTTAAACACAGGCTCTCCTTACAGAATCACTTACTATTTCAGTCAGCATTACCTGCAGGCAGAGAATTAGCTATTACTTCTTGAGCTGGAGGTGGAATTTCAGTTTTATGCACAACAGAAGATTTGCTCAATTGTTCTTGTTCCTCCTCTTCCTCATCATCGTCGTCGTCGTAATTCCCTGACAATAAACTGGGCCCTGGGCCCTTGGAAAGCTGTACACTGGTGCTGTCTTGCTCTGCTGCATCAAAGAAATCTGCTGGCAGCCTGGTAAAGAGCCCACAACACAACTGTTTGAAACTCCACTCCAAGGACTCCAGCCCAGCACCAGCAGCCCAGTCCCTCTGTGAGCAACACAGGCTGTGAGACACGGAGCAGCACCTGAACTGCACAGCTGCCAGCACAGCCACTGTCTGAAGGCAGCACACACCTGGGGCTCTCATTTGCAGGTCCCCAGAAATGCCCAGGTTAATTCTAAAAACACGTTTTAGATCCATTTTTCTATTTGCATATTCACTATCAGAAACACTAATAAAAATAACCCCTAACAAATTGGAATGGTGGCTAAGGTAATTAATTCTTTTCCCACCTACTGAGTAATTTGCTACTTATTTTGGGTACCTACTGCTGTCCAGGACTGCAATTTAGAACAGCCACACAGGCTCAGCAATGAGAAAACATAGATGTACTGGAATATCTGCAGCCTGCAAGCCAAACATTTTTCCACATCATATTTTAAACTAATCATACTAACAAGTTCAAAAATGGACAAACCTCTCAAGTGCTAATTTTACACTCAAATTCAAATTCCTACAAGGAAACAGCACATGGTACCCATGCAAGATAGCAATTTATCCTGTGAAGTGTAGGAGACCCACAGGTGCCATCTGACAATCCTGCAAAGATGTCTGAATACCATCAGAAATTTTTGAGGGCAGTTGAGGTGCTTAACCCAACCCCTTGAAGTCAAATACAGTCCTATATTTGTACAAGTTCAACTGCAGCATATGCACCTACAGGAGTTTTAGGGGAGAAAAACCATCCTAATGAAGATCTGTCATTTGTTAGTCTTTGTTAATAAATCTCATCTAATTATACATTCAAAATTTGTCTTAATTTCAGACTGCCCTCTCCTCTGTAGGATGTCAGCATTATTAGAGTACATGCTACAATCTCGTTAAGTTCAAGCTGTGTAATAGCATCACATGTCAATCTTTTAAAGTCTGTCAGTGACAGTAAAAGAATTCCTGATTTTTCAGAGAGCCTTACGAGTTCATACAATTATCTCCACCCAGGAAGATGCTGCCATGTTCAGGAATATATAACTGTTAGAAAACGGGCAGAAGCAAAGATCTGCTGACTCTCTGAACCTTTGCCCTTGTCTAGGAAGCAGAGACAAGGAAGAGCTGGGTGAGAATGCAGCCAGTGGTAGTTAGAAAAAAAATCATATGCAACAACAAGATCTACTTACCCCGATGAAGACGTGTGTGGCTTTTCGTCTGTACCTGTGCAACAGCCAAGAGTCACTTCTTAAAATCCACACGTTTACAAGAAACATCCCTAAGACTTCTAGGACAGCACCAAGTCCCCAGATGCATATGTATTTAACATCTCTCTTATATTTCCATGTCTGGTAGCACCAAGGGAAAAAATTAACTCTCTTTCCTTTGGCAAAAACTTTGGTGCATGGTTTGAAGAAAACCAGGTAAACTTCCAAAAGCACAGTTTTCTCCTGACACAGAACTCACAGAGAAAGAGCAAGAAAACTTTTTCCCTTTTTTAACAGTAAAGGGCTGACATTAATTCAACAGTCTGGTGTATTCATACTCACTTCCACAGGAACAAAACAAACCAAAAATATTCCAGACGTAAAATGGATGGATTCTGGCAAGCATTTCTCTCTCATTACCTTTTACTCTCTTTAGGTCTGTGTTTTCTGTCTCAACTGTTTTTCTCTTGACAGGATGAGATGATGAGCCAGCAGCTGAGCCAGTGGCCGTCTGCTTTGTGCCTTTTAATTCTGCAATCCTCTGTAAAGAAATAAAAATTCAGGACACGTTACAAGCAGTAACTTCTGGATTGCAGCTTAAAATACAGAGCTTTTAAAACAGCTCATCAAAGTGAGCTAATACCTTTCTAGAACAAGATCACCGAAACAGATACCACAGGTACCAAAACAAAGACCAGCGTTATTAAATGCTTCTGGAATTGTGTGACATGGGGGAAGAGGAACTGGGAGACTGTACCAGTAAGAAAGAAAAGACTAAGAGCAGTGGCACTGACAGCAGTAAGGCACTGGAGAAAAGAGCAGGAAGGCTGGATTTATTCTAAGGTCCATTAAATGTTTTAAAATTAAAGCACAGCACTTTAACCGCATTAAAGATGTCACCCTGCCATCTAGTCTAAATGCAGGCAATGAACTGGAACCCCTCCCTTCCTTTGGTCTTTCTTAAGTACTTGTAAAATTAAACAGTCTTTCAGTTTTTGCTAAGTAGCAGAGTTCAGAAGGATTAAAAAAAAAAATTTAAAAATGGGCGGCATCCAAGTTACAAATTCCCTGACTTGCTTTACAAGTTCTTCATCTTTTTTGCTGTATTACAAACGAAAAAAAGCGTATTTTCTTAACCCCGCTAGATAGGCTGTCACTTGACAGCTCAGAGGTCCCCGAGCAAGCCCGGGGAGGCGGGGGCAGGGGTTTCCCCAGTCCGAGCTGCAGACAAGTGACAGCCAAAAGCTGTCGCCGAGGTGGAACTGCTTGACCTGAGGAGCGGACCCCTGAAAGGCACGGGACCCCTCAAGAGCTGGCTTTGGGATGCTCGCACGGGCTGGAAGGGAACAGAAGGCGGACTGAGGGAACAGAAGGCGGACGGAGCAGCCCGGCCGGTTCGCAGCCTGGCCCCGGCGCGCGCTCCGCTGCCCCCAGCGCCGCACGGAGCCAGAGCCGCCAACCCAGGGCCCCTCCGCCCGTGCGGCCTCTCCCCGCTCCCTGCCCTTCCCAAGCGCCGTCCCGAACAACACAGCCCCGCACCCTCCGCACCGCCGCTCACCTCCCGGTGCTGCTTGCCCAGGACGTGCGTCTGCCACAGCAGCTCGCCCTTCACGGGCGCGTTGCACAGCGAGCAGCTCAGGTGCCCCAGGCTGTTGTACGTGTCGGCCGCGTTAAGGGAAGCACCGTGCGGGCCGCGGACCCCCCGCCTCCCTCCATCCCTCCCAGCCTCCCCTCGTCCCCGCCGAGCTCTGGGGAGCCCGGCGCCGAGGATATTTGGCGAAGGGAGAGTCGATGCGCTTCTTGCCGGCGTTCTGGCGCTGCTTCTCCCTCATGAGGCGCCGCAGCTCCTCCTGCCGCACCTGCTTCCGCCCCGCGCCCGCCCCGGCCGCCGCCATCTTCCCCTGGCGTGCGGGCGCACGGGCGGGGCCGGCGCGCGCCGTGACGGCAGCGGGAGCGCGCCGGGAGGGGCGGAGGGACAGGGACGGAAGGACGGAGGGATGGAGGGATGGAAAGACGGAGGGATGGAAAGAGGGATCCGTGTCCTTCCTCGCCCTCCTCGGGATGCTCCCTAGATAAAGCCTTCGGGGCACTGTCTTGGTTTAGGGCAAATTTGGGAAAAAACCTTTGGATGGAGTTTCTTTAGAAAACGAATTCGAGCCGCCTCTCTCTTTAGTTGGTTCGGGACAGAAAAAATTTCTTTGGAGGAAAGTGGAAAAATGTTGTTTATTTAACAGTCAAAGCACTCTTCAGCACAACAAATGAACAACACTGAACAACAAACCCTCTGTGTGCCCCGCAGAGATGCCAAATTCAGAAAGTCTCTCCCG
>VZTB01006378.1:357050-373135 GCA_013397245.1 Thryothorus ludovicianus
CACTGCTTCTCCTTCACTCTCAGATCCAGTTTTTAAAGATACAACACTTATTTCTGAGCTAAACAGATGAATGGGGATACAATTCAGCATCAACCCAGGACAGGCACCAACGCAGCTCGAGAGACAGAGACACGGCGGTCCGGCTGTGGCACACATCTCTGAGTAAGCTGCCTGAAATGTCGCCCACCCCTCACACCAAGCCACCCAAGTAAGTCAAAAATAATAAACATTGCATCCCAATACATCCAGAAAACAGAGAATCACAGGTTGGGTCAGGTTGGAAGTGGGTCCAACCTGCCTGGCACAGGATTGTGTATAGATGGTTCAATTTCTTCAATGAGGAAGAAGCCACAGCCTCTCCGGCCAACTTGTTCCTGTGCACGGTGTGCAACACAACTGTGTAAAAGTACTTTATGTTTTGTTGGTTTGGTTTTTTTCATTCAAAAAAGAGACCAGCTCAGCTTTTTTTGTCTCGTTGCAAGTCCTGGGAACACCCAAGGCCCCGTTTGCTGCCCTGCTCAGGGCACACAGCAGCACCAGCCAGAGCAGTGTGTGCCTTCCCCACTAAAATACGGCCCAAACACACAATTTAGTGACTGCAACATGACCAAGGACAGTAGAGAACTTTCCATGTTTTATTTTTATCTTTTCATTTATCACAGTACAGTAACGTAAGTTAACAAAAAAAAAAAAAAAATCTAGTGCCAACTTCTAGGGTGTCAAGTGCTCCACTCCAAACCACGAGTGTCCATTAGAAGTCAAAAAGCATTGCTCCAGGCTTACAGTGACATTACCTTCCAGTGGACTTGGCCATGGAGGATGCCACCATAATTTTGTGCTGTTTCCAGAGAGCAACCCATCCCATGGCTCCAGACTCCACATCTCCCTGAGTTGGGTTTGGTTCAGCCCACGGGATCTGGGAGAGAAAACGGGCCAAGGGCGTGTGCAATTCAATTTCTACTTTGATAAAAGACAAATCCTGTGGTACATTTTGCCAGGATGGCAAGTCCAAGGCGTGTAAACACAGCCAGAGCAACACAGCAACTGGAGGAAGACGATGGGATAAGTGCAACTAAGGCAAAAGGGAGTAACTTCTGTTTCGACATGATCATGGCAGATTGTTGGGCTAAGGAAACGAACGATTCAGTAGCAAAACAGCAATCACATTACACCTGGACTACAGAATCCGTGAGACTACAGCTTAAGCTTGATTATTTATATTTACAAATTCTAAAGAATATTTAACATTGCCTCTTCCCCTTCCTCCCACAACTGCAGTCTGCTGCACTTTAGAAAAGCACAGACACTTGCTTTTACTGAATTTAAGGCTATTATGACGAAAAAATGTTTATAACTCCCCTCTCCAAAACTAAGTATAAAAGTCAATTTGCTCTAGAATGTCTTGGATAACTCTAAATAAAACCATCTGCTTTCCAAAGTAAATCAACTCCTTTTAAAATTTGGAAGACAAAACAATTTATATTGCAAAAGCTGGTCTTCATACACATACTTTTGTCCTAGACACCAAACCACTTAGCACTGCAAGTTTGGCTCAGGACACCCACCCTCTGCTGAATCCAGATGTGCTGGTGGGAGAGGTTCACCATCACTCTCTGCCTCAAAGGACCAGACCATCAAAAGATCTGCTACAGAACACCCTGAGGTTAATCCACCTTGCTCTGAGACAGACTGAGGATGTACTCACACAAGCACATCTGAGGAAGCAGCAATTTCTGGGAAAGACTGCTGGGAAGACGATGTCTGCCTGTAAATGTTCTCACCCAAGAGAGAAAACTACACAGGAACAGCAGAAATGGACAGTCCTAGCCATGAGCACAGCTCCCAGTTCTCCCCATGAGCACAGGCACGCTTATCATATGTGCATCTGTGAAAGCTCAACACGGTAGAGAACCCACACTTGGGAGGGTGAGGATCCTTTCCATCACAGGAAAGTTGTTGATTTTGCATTCCCTGAATTAGGCAAGTGTTGCTGGTGGTTGAGAGTCAGCTGAATCTTGTCCAGAAGCAGCCACAAGATAGGCAGAGCTTCATGAACATGACTTCAACCAACACTTCCTCCTCTTAACCTTAAAGTGCTGGGAAAATGCAGCATGACAGACTAGTTAACCTAGGAAAAAACTTCCACATTCCTACCATACCAAATCCTAACATGATAGATAAAGTTCCCAAGAGTTTAGACTATGAAATCCTTCACAGATGCTGATAAGAGAATTTCATAAGGAAAAAAATATAAGCTTGGAGTAACTGATTAAAGCAAAAAACATGGCAACTCCAATCTTGGTATGGTCAACCAGCATTTTTGGAATACAAGTGACCCTTTCTAATGAACAGCTATCACTTCATTTGTTCAATGGCATTTTTCAGTAAAAAGAAACGTTCCTCCAATTATGAACATCAAAGATAATACTGTAATAATAACACTTAAGGTATTATTTAAGCTTTATAACCTTTCAGAAGTTAAGATCTTTTTACACACATTTCCTATTTTTATCTTGAAAGGACAGCTTACCTTAAAACATATGGATAATGGCTCACTACCTAAGGGACAATTCTAAACATTCTCAGTCTGGCTCATTTGGGATGAAGAGTTTATTTCCTGCACAGAATGAGGTTCCTTACCAGTGCCTGTGTCACCAGCCACTGTGTATCTGGCTGACCTCCCAATGAGGAGAATCAGTGAAAAGGCAGCTCCTGTACATTTATGTTACTGACAAGCTCCACAGCCTGCTCAGAACCTCTGAGCAACCACTGCAAAGTTGGCTGCACCCACTCCAAGTTTCTGTCTCCTGCAGAAGCTGACTTCTCACCTAACAGAGAAGGTTAAGCACGGCAACATCTCCGACTGTGAGACTCAGTCATAACCCTCACACAGATGGCATTGCTAAAATAAACCCATGTCTCTTTGCAACATGTTATAAAAGTCCACTGATTGCATTAACATGCTGGAATAATCACTGCATCTTCCTATTAAATATAGCATCATGAATTCAGTAAATTCAGAATGAAGTATAAAAAAACCCTTTCAAAATAGATCCTTAGTTATACCTTGCTTGAACTGAACCCTTGGTATTTGAGCAGCATGAGTAATCTCATTCCATTTCTCAACAGAACTCAAGACAGAACACAAATAATAAAAATACAAATAATCTATAAAAACCACAGTACATCAGAAATCTGTGTAAAAAACATACGTCTGTATCAAGGAGCTCAGTAACAACTTAAAGCACCACTCAAAATTAAGTACCATACATGTTACAGTACATTCCATTTATTATGACAATTTAAGGCTAAAATAGGTACGACTCCCTTATAGTCAAGCTTTCATATATTTATAAATGCATACAAACATTAAGTAGATACAAATGCGTAGGGGTTTTTTATTGCTCTGAACTGTCTACTAGAATGTTCAGCTTTCCCAGATGTTGTCTCAGTTTGCCTTTTTCAATCAAGCTGAAGTCCTACAACTGTAACTTACGGCACTTGTACAATTATAGACCTTCTTTGATTTGAGCTGTAAATAAATTCAAAGATATATCAGACAAAATTGCCCACCACTGAAAACTTCATAACTTAGTTAACTAAACTATCTTATCATCCATAAGATACACTATTCATCACAAAGATTAGTTCAGCCATTCTTCAGGAAGGATTTTCTTTTCAAAATAATAGTTCTAACCAAGCGGCAAACAAGATAACCAGCAAGAAATGATTGATTAGTACCAGTCTAACAGACTGGGCTTGGGGAGGGAAAAGAAAAGGAAGCTGGATATGTGCTCCAAAACAAAGAGCAAACTTTCTTCTTGCTCACAGAGCAATTATGTTTCCTAATTATGTAAGGCAATGCCTCATTCTGCCAGCGCCAAATTCTTTGACTGTAGCTTGTCCATTTCTTGACCAATATTCCCTTCAATGGTATCACACTGGGCAAGAAAAACCTGAGAATAAAAAAACAAACAAGTGTTATTGCATACACAATTTGGCACTGGGAGGTGCTTCTGAAGAACTGAAAGTGCAGTTTCCATCAAGAATTTGAAGATGTCAACTCAACAGCCACTTTTCCAGTTGTTCTGGTAATAGCTTATGCACACCTACATTTACCCAGAATCCAGCAGAAACGTGACATTGGATAAGGCTAATAAGGATAAGGCTCGCCATGTCTGCTGCATGGCTGCCCACCGTCACCAGTCCCGATGCTGACGTACTTTCAGTTGATCCAAAGTTCATAAACAACAACAGGAAACATAAAGGTTCACACAAGTTAGAGCTTCATTCAGTTTGGAACATGACTTCTATAGCATGTATTTCAGAGGCCAAGGCTGGGAGGGACAAACCTGCTCAGCCAAATTTAAAACAAGCATTCACCAAGACTTTTTCGACTTCTTAAGACTACAAGGCACCATTGAACTTTCATTTTCATCAATAGCTGGTGTTCCTCAAAAGACAGAAGGCTCCATTCCAGAAAGGGCAGTCTACAGCACCTTATGCTTTCCTAGAACCTGCCCACAAATTCTTCCAAGTAGAGTAACACAGAGAGCGATTGGGAGCTAGCAGCCCCTGGTCACTGTGTTTTAGGCCAACCCCAAGGCATGCAAGTACACTGCACTTTCTGAGAAAGATTCTCCCATTCATGTCCTGCCTTTGTTTTTGCTATATCTGCACCAGACTCTGACAGTCAAACCAGACATTTCATGTTATCTACATTAAAATGCCACTAAGAAAGCATTTTCCTTCTAGAGCAGTAAACTGTTGTGACACATGAATATTCCTCAGTCATCACACTGCTTTGAATCGTCTGTTTCCAACCAGTCCCTAGAGCTGTCATCAACTCAGGTCTGTAAGAACTTGAGTGATGAAAAACTGAAGCTGGTAACAACAGCAATTGCTGGCTGCTCCTGTTTCATTTTTATCTCCTCACCCTGGAAGATGCTTGACTGCCAGCAGTAGAAGGCAGTTAATAGCTCCCCGTTGCTTTCATGGACACTTGAAAATAATAAGCATAACTTGCCACTATTTTCTTGTTCTTCCTCTGGAAAAACAAACTGTTGTTGACAGCTCTTATCTGAAACCCCTTAGGATTCTTCTGCAGTCCTCAAAGGATTCATAACTCACAGCTGAATAATGCCATGCCTATAAAAGCACATAAATAATTCTGATCTCTGCTCAACAGAATCCATTTTATGCTTTAACAGCAGCTCTTATACAAAGCCTCACTTACTCCTCCCAAGAGTGGAGATCCAGCGGCTTCCACAAAGTTGACAGCCACCAGTCTATTACAAGTTTTGCTGCTTTGGCTAGGGAAGTGGAATCTAGAGTGTGTTCAGAACCTCCACATAACACAGCCACAGCAGCAACCACCTTCATTTCCATTTGCATCACCTTCACTTAGCTCAATGTCCCTAAAGCTGTAACTAAAACCATTTCTCCTATGAAGTACTTCTTGGTAGGCCTTCCTCTAAAATAGATGGCTATTCCAAAAAACTTGTGAAACATCAGTGGGGAAGTATTTAATAAGGTTACAGCAAAAGACAAAATCATTCAACTCTATATGTGAATGCAAGGTACTTCACAAATGATTTTTAGGAACCCAACCCGACACTAAAGCTGGCACAATACAAGTAAAAACAGTAATACAAGTAGCATTACCATTCATTTATGTAAGTTTGAGTGGAGGGAGCTGAATTCCAGTATTTATTAACAAACCTTCAGTTCTAGGTCTCTAAGAAAACAATGCCCAGGCATTTACAAGCATCATACCATAGCAAAGCAATTAAACCCTCCATCCCCAGCTACTCTGATGTACAGCTCTTAAAGACCTACTCTCCAAAGAAAGTTGGTGCATTGCAATAGAAGCTAAATTTTCCAAAGAACACCTCTGGCAAGGTCAGGAGTAGGAGAGCAGGAGTTACAGTTGACTGCATTCTTGTGCCCAGACCTCAGTCATTACTCCAGTCCACCAAGATTCAAAAAAGGAGGAATGATCAATCCTGTTGTCTTTACAAGTTCTCAGGATTATTTATTGTCAGGCAGCCATAAGACAAACCATTCATGTAAATGACAAACATTATCAGAAAACAGCATGAACTGTGAAAATCTATATTCTGTGTGCTGTTTTATAAAGCTATTAAATACCTCTCAAAGGGTCATAAAAATACCAATGTAAGAATAAACACTGAAAAAATCTAATCATCTCATTTTCACAAACTCCTGGTATACAAGTGCCCAGCATTTATGGAGGAAAAAAAAGGAAAAAATTCCACCAAAAACAAACCAAGAAAACTCACCTGGACCCTCTTCACCAAACTCTTCTTTTTCAGTTTGCAGTCACTGAAATTCTCTGGCAGATTCTGCAGTAAAATAAGCAAACGAGTTAATGCGGGTTAACTCTGAAATGAACGTACTAGAGTTACAGGAAAAAATGGAATTACCAAAGAATCCTCTGAATAGGCATCCTGAAAACGCCATGTCTGCTCAGAAAGGATGATTACACGGGAAAGAATACATTAGAAAAAGTTATTAAAAAGTCAGGGATGCAGCATGCTGACTGCAAAAAACTGAGCTTGCAAATCTACCGTGTGTCTTTAGGGAATATAAAACAGACAACACACACTGCTTTTTCTGCTGTGCTGTGTGTTCACTGTTCAGCTGAGCTTCATCTTCAGGGCTTTTTTCAGAGAGTATAACATGAACAAATTTCTTACAAATACCTTAATCACTTGTCATCATTATAATGTATCATTAGTAATGCAGCCATTGCCAGTCTAAGCTCTACATCTGATCATCTCTGCAATGTACTCATGGATGGCAACAGATGTGAAGTGTTACACAAAGTCAGTTTTTAATTTAATTCAAACTGCATCATTTTCTGTACTCCTACCACCCATTATGTTCATGTATGTCATCCTGGCAAGTGTTACATGCTTTGTCCTTTTCGAGCTGTGTGAAATTGGGGTGTTGCTGGGGAATGGTGCTCAGGTTTATGGCTTTATTTCTTAACAGGTAAAACACCTTTACAGATGATTATCATTATATAAAGTTTATGTGAACAGTCTTAAAAACAGTGTTCTCACCGGTGAAGATGCATAAAAACATTGGGAGTTTCTCAGTAGTCTACCTTTTAATTTCCACCCAAACTCCAGACCAAGAATACAGGTTTTCCTAACCTAATCAAGTGGGCTGCTCAGGGAAGTGTGCCCATGACAAAATACTGACAGACTGGTGGGACACAAGGGTCTCAGCTAACCTGGGGCACTGACACACAAATCGAACAGGAAGGGTTGGAGAAAGCCTCCCCTTTCATATGACAATGCTCCTTGAGCTTTAGAAATACCTTCCTCTGATATTTGATTTCATGTTTACAACTCATGCTAAGAGGTTAAAGAATCATAGTAAGAAATGCTTATCACATTTCTATTGATCCAGATAAATTCAAGAAGTTTAGTAATAAGATCTCATCTTATTGTAAGTGGAAAAACTCCCCAGGCGTCTGGGAAATGTTTGTTACAGGAACAGTGATGGGGTTTTTTTCAGAATACTTCTTTTTTTTAATCCTTGAAATGTTGATTTCATACGGATTTATCCAATGACAAGTATAGCAGAGTGAAGGAGACAGTTAAATTTCATCAGAACAGCAAGGTAAGTTAAGTAAGTTCTACAGAGGAACTATAATTTTAAAAGATCCTCAGGAAAGGAAGATGGGCCACCAGAGCATAACTATGAGTCAGTAGTGCTATCAGTGTCCTCAATGCTGATAGATGCAATTTGACAGATTTCTTGTGAACATATGTTAACAAAATCAGTGACTGTTTTTTCAGAAGAGAAAGCTTTTTTCAATCTTAGAACAATCTGTTCTCTGCAATATTGTCTTTCTAGATTAAAAAATCTGCCATTTATTAGGAGACCATCGTGGGGACCAAGTGAGTGCTCACACTGTGATACTGGTGAAAATATTCATTAAATCAGAGCTGGTTCACAAGTACATACTGTCATGACTGTGGATTAAAATCTTCCAACTGATCTCAGAAAAACTTTGCTTTTTCGTATGGCTTTACGAAAAAGCCTTTCAGATGTTTAAAAACCTGAGCCAGATGACCAAGTAAAGCATTTCCTGTGTTCTTCTCACTGAGATTTGTAATAAATAGTGTATTTTGACTTCTATTCCTGGACCAAATGTTTTAACTGATGAAATAAATAGCACATCTGCAAATGTACACACACAAATCTTCAAGTATTGAACAAGACTGAACTGCATTCTTCCTGAAGAAAACTTAGATCTGTGGCTTATGGCAATGTCTGACTGTGTCAGACAAATTAAAATTCAGTAAAAAATTTACAAATGGCAGTGAAAGCAGTAGCTGTTTAAACACATTTATGTTACAATGCTTAAGTTACAGATGGTCTACCCAAAAGCATCCCTTCATGACTTCTTTCACACCTCTGGCAGTGACAACACTGTATTTTTTCTCTCACACCCCACTACTGCATGACTTTAAACTTACTTCTCCACCTTCCAAATCCCATCTTTTAAATTCACAATTGTTGAATGCCTGGTGTCTAGTAGAAGTATTTAGTTCCAAACTCTAATTAATGAGCTTGTCTGCTACCAGTAAGAGAGTGATACCCCTAGAATAGAAAGGAAACAATATGTAGGCTTCCTCACCCTTATCTCTCTGTAACCAACCAAATCTCATTTTGCATCAAGCTGTACAGCTTTGAGTGATCCAAATAACACACAGCAGCTGAGGCACCTTAATGAGCTGTGATGCTTCTGCCAAAGAAAAGGACTGGAACATTTATAGCGTGAGCTTGCTGGTATGTTTGACTTCTACAATGCATCATCCATCCTTCTCAGTCAGTCACATTTTTCCCCTCTGAGTTTTTTAATGTGTTGTTGACTCAATCAACAGCACTTCTACATATTCAATAGCATTTAACAGATGTGTCAAAACTAGTTTTTCACTTGGCTGCTGAAAAGAACACTAATTACTTGTTTAAACCAATTCTATGATAAAATAAAACACTTTACTGCTTTGCATTTCTATTTTTCACTCCAGTGGAATTAATTTATTGTTCATACACACCTCTCATCACCAGTCTGTCTTGCTGCCTCCATAAACTGCACAACCACAGCACAGCAGCCTGCTGCCTTAGTAAGTTGGTGGCCTGTTCATCTGACTTGGTGTAATACCAGCACTCTGAACTCCCACATTTTATGTGAAGATTCCACCCACCTACATGTATTTCATCTGCAAGACTGCACATTAGTCCAGTTTTCATGATAAATCTCACAGCCAGCTTTGTACATTAAAAGAAACAACTACGTGCAATGTAACTACAATCACCATTAATCCAAACCCGCACTTATTAAAAAAAAACCAAAAACTTTTCAATGTCGTTGGCTCTTCTACAATAAAATAACAATTATTATAGATTTTGAAAGAAATTAATTATAATTAGTCTTAGCTCTGGTTGCTCCACTTTCTCAAGAAACAAAACTTCAAGACATGAAGTACAGGGATTCCATTATTTCCCAAATCTAAACATAGAGTCACTGATTATAAATCTTGTAAAACATTGTACTAGCCCTAAAATCCCTTGTCCATTACGATTTAGAGGATTTTAGATAAGGAGATACATCACAGCATGCTTTTTGTTTAAACCACGCAAAAGGTAACAGAATTAAAAGAAAACTTGGGAAATTGAGTTTGGATTAATCAGGAAGCAGTGAAACAGTTTTACAAGGCTGCCTGCTGGGGTCCAGACCTGCACACCAGAATACAAGTACTGAGGCTTTTTTTAAATAGGATTTGGTATAGAAATTGAAGGGGTCTGAAATAAGCTTTAACCCCATCCAATTGAGAGAGCTGTCACCTTATTGACATTTTCATGACACACAGTAAATCTGCCACTTCTAACAGGAAATCAGTTATATGAAGTCTTTATGTCTAACAGCATTCAATAACTATGAGCACAATATTCTCCTTTACATGAGACATAAAGGGAAAGAGAAATTTTAAGACTTCAAAATACTTAAAATATAGCAATTTTTGAAAGAAGTATTTAGAACTGTTGGCTATAATAAGCAACAAAGATCACGTTATCAAGATAGGTTCACAATACAAAACCAGGAAATTAGTTTATAAGCTTCCCACCATTCCTAGGTACACAGCATTTGATGATGGTCAGTTCAAATTATTACTCTGATTTAGCCCACTGCTGAACTTTGTTTCAAAGAGTCCATCAAATTAAACGACATTTGTTTCACCAGTTATAGGTATTTCCATGGCATATTTCTGAAAAATTTCCAATAAAAGGCCTCTGTAACAAGGAGGAGACCCAAAGACAGCAAGACCACAGAAAAGCAGCATTTTTCCATATGGTTTCCTTAGGCTGTTATGATCTTGATATGCAACATAATTATATAATGAGGCTCACAGAGAATGACCAGCAGACAGAGAAACAAAGTAAGGAAATACACTGGAAGGGGGATTTTTCTGTTTATCTCTGTACAAGACCCTTATTCTCATCTAGCCCTCAGCTACCATATGATACATGTAGTAAGATGTACATTATACTCTTGAAATAGAATATAAGGTTATGATCCACTAATGACTGTGAAGCACTTGGATAGCCAAAAATAAATTCTTAGTACATTAAAATATCAAATAAGTTTCTGTTGGGATTTGACCTTTTTCTGTGGTTAGTTACTTACAATGGCATCAATCTGTTCAAGGGTCTTCATGAACTGCTCTGCAGTTCCTTTTATCCTCTTGTCCAGCTGTTTTAGTGCTTCTGCTTGGAGATCCTTGGCTAAAAATCCCTGAAGAAGAAAAAACAAAATTATCCCATACCCAACACAATATTCACCTTAGAAAATCTGTCAGTCCACAACAGCAGAAAACATCTTTTACTATTTCTGTATTTTCAAGCATGATAGGGACTCCAATCTTAATCTGTATTCTTCTGTATTTTATCAATTCTTGACATGGTAAATAAAAGATCTGTTAGGTTTACCAAAATGATAAACATATAATAGATCTTCTTCCTTGGACTTTGAGAGAACTCTAATTTTTTTCCAGATATGAAGAACATAACTTATCCCATATGAAACAATGAAAAAAATTTATCTTTTTCCAAACAGTGCCGTATCTCTATTTTGCAAACTCATAAATGGCATTTGGAATTCACTAAGAATTATTACTGACTCTTGGACACTTAAGAGGAGCAGCCTATTATTGACTACTCAAAACCTTCAAACTGTTTTGTTTGGGTTTGTTTAGTTTTTTTTAAATAGATATACCTATAAAACTGCTTTGCAAAGATATAAAGTGATACAAAACTGGCATACCTTCTGGATACTTGTGAACTCTTTATTAACTTCCTCTAACTTATTAGCTATTTGCTCCACTGACTTCTCCAAATCTTTTAACTTCTTTAATTCAGCCTCTTCTTCTGGACTATTCTGTGTATTCAAAAGTACAACATTCACAACTAAGGAACAAATAAAGACAAAATGCAGCTAAAAAGCAGCAGTGCTGATACAGACATAAAGGCATCTGAGGGTTTAGAATACACACGACACTGTGGCTATTCTTTCCATATTTCAATACCTACCAAATAAGCTTCTTCCAAAGTCTAATTCCAAATATACTTAAATCAGCAATGTAAATAAACAAATTTAATGAGATTAATTTGAAGGAAAAAGGGAAATTGTAACTTCTTTTTCTTTTTGTCAACTTATTATTTCTAAAGTACAGTCAGTATTTACATCATAAGATTATTACCTCATCCTCAAGTTGCACAACCAGCCACAAATCATTTCACCAGAAATAACCCAGATGATTAAGACTCAGTAGCTACAGTTGGGGAAGTTTTTTTTTTAAAACAGAAAAATAGGATGAGCAGATTAAGGTCATTAGTGCACAGGAAGTTCATGAGCACTGACCACAGATTAGGCAGTCTTGTCAATAGTGTAAAGCAGAAGCCAGTCAATAGTGTAATTTCAGAAAAGTACAGACTGCAGTTATTTGCAGTGCAACATGAGATTGAACTCAACTTTGTGGATAGTTATACAAAATTAGGTTAATGCTGTAGCTCGTTTCTGTGTTCAGCAGCTCACTTACTGACAAGAACTATGCCAGTTTAAGGGGAAAAAAGCTCCAAAGGCAGTGCTTACCCTTTTCCCAATCAACATCACTTTGCAACCATTTTTAACACCAAGTGCTGATAATGGTTGTTCCAGTTCTTTCAGAGACTTTCCTAAATGAAGAACAAGAGAGGAAGAAAAAACAGTAAAAGTACAGTTAGTGGCCTAAGAATGTCTTTTTGAAGACAGTGAAAATGTGAACACTTGAATGTGACTAAGATGAAAGCTTATCATCTGTAGGAAACATGGCAGGTTTATACATTACCTTTGTATATCAGTTTCTGAAAAGGAACTGGGACTCCAGTGACTTGCTCAATAAGCACAGCCATGTCTTGTAGTGTAGGTTCACCATCTTCTTGTTGAGAAGCAACCTGAATACTGTGCTTTTCATTACCTAGTAGAAAAACAGAGTAACAGTAATACTTACTGTAACTTAGAAAATATTACAGAGAATTAATCTCTAACATTTATTACCATTAATGTATGAAGTTCTCAAATCACAGATTCTCACACAGAATCATAATTTTCAATCAAATTATTCTATTGCATTTCCTTCCTCTTGAAGAGACTCAGCTCAGCTGAGAATTTTGGTTTACATTGCAATAACCTGAAGTTTGATTGTTTTTTACAGGCATAATTTGGCTCCTGCTAAATATTATTCCCTATCTCTTTTTAAGACTACAGATGATGTCCAGACATCCCACAAGCTAAAGCATGAAAGCCCACACCTTCCTGATGTATCCCATTTCCTACTTGTAGGAACTTCTAACAATATCAGTGTTTGGTATCTGAGCTAATTTATCATTTCCTTTGCTCCCTTCTCCTCAAGAGCAAGCAAGCATTGTCTACCCTGTTTCTTCTCCACCACCAATCAGAGAAAATTCTCAGAGTACAAAATCTATTTCTCCTCATATTCTACTGATAAGCACACATAACCACTTGGAGAAGTCCCAGCTTATCTGTCACCTTCCACTTAGGCAGCATCCTATTCAGGCTCCCTAAGATTACCTGCATGCAAACAGGAGGTATTTCTTAGGGGGAAAAAAGGAGTATGCCTATTAATGTCTGCTTTGCAACACACCCTTTCTACAACCCTCTGCTCCCACACACTTAGAAGTCTGTCAGTCTGAAAGCCTCCACAGGAATCAACCACCTCTGGCTGCTAGGAAAATCAAAACAGGCATTTTTTACTCTGCGGGAATAGAGAACTTAACACATACTAGAAGAAAATCTATTCTCACGTCACTAATTTAGAATGCATGTATCTTTTACAAAGGAGAGTGCTAGAAAAATTGATTTTAAAATGCTCCAGCCTGCCACAGTCACATGACAAGTGATATTCTAGCCTCAAAAATTTTAAAGTGCTAACTAAATTTGCTATTCCAAGACAGTTTTAAGCTTAAAATCACATTATGCCACTTTCACCCAAACATTTTCCATAAACAGCCCTTCTTACCAGCTTGTTTTGGGGGAAAAAAACAAACCATAAAACATAACCTTGGTATATTTCAAGAGGTCATTTTGATATATATATATATATAACTGCTTTGTATAAGGGCTCTGCCTGTGAGCAGTTGAGAGTAAAAAACCAAACAAACTTTAATTGAGGGAAAAAACAGGTGAAGTTTCCCTAAAAATAGAACCAGTTTAATTACAAATTATGAGTACCGCTTTGGACAGACTGTAAACAAATTTTACTGTAAATTCACAGCAGAGTGAAATCACCATATAAAACAACTCATGGGCTGCTCCAGGTGCCAGAGCTGAGATTCCCCTGCAGCCCACAGTGAAAACCATGGTGAAGCAGCTGTGCCCCTGCAGCCCATGGAGGATCCCACAGCAGGGCAGGGGGGTGCCTGAGAGCAGGCTGGGACCCTGTGGGAGGCCCGTGCTGGGGCAGGCTCCTGGCAGGGACCTGCAGACCCACAGAGAAAGGAGCCCACGCTGGAAGGAGCAGGTTTGCTGGCAGGACTTGTCACTCTGTGGGGGACACATGCTGGAGCAGGCTGTTCCTGAAGGACTGCAATCCATAAGAGGAACTCAGGCTGGAGCAGGGGAGAGTGTGAGGAGTCCTCCCCCTGAGGAGGAAGGAGCAGCAGACAAAGTGAGATGAACTGACTGGAGCCCCCATTCCCCCGAACTGCTCAGGCAGGAGGAGTTAGAGAATTTAGGAAGAAAATTAAGCCCGGGGAGAAGTTGCTTTTTCTCTTTTAGTTCTTTGTCCTACTCTGATTTGAATGTTAATGAAGTACATGTCCCCAGGTTAAGTCTGTTTTGCCCATGACCTGGTGAGTGTTCTCTCCCTGTCCTTCTGTCAACCCATGAGCCTTTTGATGTATTTTCTGACCCCTGCCCAGCTGAGGAGGGGACAGAGTGGCTTTGGTGGGCATCTGATGTCCACCCAGGGTCTGCCCACCACACTTGCAGATTGTCAAGTCCTACATGTGTGTCTGTCATTCTATTTCTCAGCCCTAATTTCCACCTTTCCCCACTTTTCACTCATGCATGCAAAACTTTACTAAACATCTTTTGTGCAAAGTGGTCAAGCTGCATCTGACAGCTGCAGGTGTAAATCAGACACACGAAGCCCAAGCTGAACAAAGGCTTCTATTTGCTATCTATTAATGACAAAGTCATTATCAGGTAATAAAACAGCTGGAAAGGTAAAAACATTATCAGACAAGCAGGCTTGTTGGCAAACAGCAAGACGTTAGAATTATAAATACGTCAAATCATTACATTACTGACATATTTGCAAAATGAAAACCCCTCAGATCAAATAGAGCTCTCTGAAGGCATCAGGGAGCACAGGAATCATGATGATTCCAACAGATTATTCTACAAAATTCCTCACCAAAGACTCTTAAACAAACCAGGTGATGAAAGGAAATATTTTAATAAAACAATCTGAAACCACGAATGAGCATGCATGAAAAAACAATAAGCTTGAGAGATGGAAAAAACACTGCCAACATAGTGCAAAAGAAACAAAGGTAGAATTTATTATTCGATACTTTTTTAAAAAATACAATAAACATTACTAAGTTTTGCTAACAAAAATCAGCCGAATACCTTGTGATTAAGTACCCTACTATCCTCTTCATTCCTCCTGCTGCCTCACTTAGATCCACTTCAAAATTTAACCATGGTGTTTCCCATATTATTTTTAAGAAGTGCAGCATCCAAGCTATTCTCACCCCTCTACAGTAATGTTTTACATTGATTTATCAATACAAGCCTATTTTCCTCTCCCTCCTCTGTTTTTTCCTTCTGAGGTGGAAAAAAGCCCAACTGTGCCAGCTGGCCTTTGAGTGACCCATTCCATCAGGTCAGCACCCACCTCTCCTACTGAAGAAACCACTCTCTGTTGCAGCCTTGCAGCTCACTAGCTGTAAACACCCAAGCCCCTTCAGCAAACCAGAAGAAAGCCGACTGGGCAGGACCTGCTTTTAACATGCAGTGCTGACTTCAGCAACATATTTAATCTAAATGAAGATTACCCAAACAACAGAATCACAGAATGGGTCAGCTTGAAGGGACCACAGTAGGTCATCTGGTCCAATTTCCCTGCTGAAGAAGGGTCATCCTAGAACAAATGGCACAGGATCGTATCCAGACAGCTCTTGAGTATCTCCAGTGAGGGAGACTCCACAAACCCTCCGGGTAACTCGTACCAAGGCACTCCCACGATAAAGAAGTTCTTCCTCATATTCAGGTGGAATTTCCTTTGCATCACTTTTTGCCCACTGCCTTTTGTGCTATATTGCTAAGCCCCACTGAGAACAGCCTGACTCCATCTTCTTGGCATCCCCCTTCGGATATTCATTCACATCAATGGGGTCTGCTCTGTCATGTCTCCTCGAGGCTGAGCAGGCCCAGCTCCCTCACCTCTTCCTTCCAAGAGTGAGGCTCCAGCCCCCCA
>VZTB01006378.1:383153-397032 GCA_013397245.1 Thryothorus ludovicianus
GCCGAGCTGCCGGCACAGCTCCGAGCCGGCAGCCACAGCTCCGAGCCGGCAGCCCCTCGGGCCGCACGGAGCCTCAGCGGCCCCGCTCACGGGCGCGCCTTTCTCCCTCAGCACCCCCGTGGGGCCCGCTGCTGGGCCTGCACCGCAGGGAACGCCCCCCTAGCGTCAGTTCAGCCGAGCTCTCAAAAACGCCAGGAAAACGTGAAAAGAGTGCCAAAACCGCGCTGCGAATCGGGAACAGTGCGGCCAGCAGGGTAAGGGCAGGCAGGGATTGTCGCCCTGTACTCGGCACTGCTGAGGGCACACCTCGAGTGCTGTGCCCAGCTGTGGGCCGCTCCATTCGGGAAGGACACGGAGGGGCTGGAGCGAGCCCATGGAATGGCAACAAAGCCGATGAAGGGTGTGGAGCACAAGGCCCCTGAGCCGCTGAGGGAGCTGGGGGTGTTTAGCTTGGCAAAAAGGAGGCTCAGGAGAGATCTTTATTGCTTTCTAAAGCCACCTGAAAGGAGGGTGTAGCCAGGTGAGGGTCGGCCTCTTCTCCCAGATAAGACATGGCAGGACAAGAGGACACAGTCTTAAGGTGCACCGCAAAAGTTTAGGCTGAACATTGAAATAATTTCTTCACAGAAATGGCGCTTAGACATGGGAATGGATTGCCAAGGGAGGGTGTAGAGTCACTGTCCATGGAGGTGTTTAAGACAGGATGTGGCACTCAGTGCCATTGTCTGGTTGACACGGTGGTGTTCAGTCATAGGCTGGGCTCAGTGATCTCAGAAGCCTTTTCCATCTAATGGATTGTATGATATAATTTTGTTTTATTTATTTTTTTATATTAAGAACACTTTCTTTTTTTTTTAACAGAAGTTACTGAGGACCTAACATATCTTTAGGCTTCACCCACTGATCAAACTGGTCTGATGTAAGGAATCCAAGCTTTATAGCAGCTTCTTTTAACGTTGTCCCCTCTTTGTGGGCTGTTTTGGCAATCTTGGCTGCTTTATCATATCCTGTTACAAAACAAAACAAACAAGTTATCCATTTGCAATTTTAGATGATTCATTAGAGGTGAGAGAAAAGTGGGACACGGTCTTTGGAAAATTATTTGCTAGGTATTACTATTACTGCTTAACTCAATTTGCAGGAAATGCACACCAAAGGTTTACTTCTTACTTGAAGTTAAGGTAAATTTTGTTATTCTGGTCTTAATTAATTTAGATCAAAGATTTATGGGACCTTCTCCTTTAAAAATCTCATATTGTAATCTTTCACTCAACCTCTAATAATGATAATTTAGGAAAACAGGTGCATAAATTCTCCCAATCTCCTTTTGATTCTGATCAGTTATTTTTCTAATACCCTGGCATGGCCACTGCAAGGAGAACATAGATTTTACAACAGCAGCTCGTGATGTTGAAGTTAATTAACTTTTCACCTGACTTGGCCTCACAAGCATTGTGACAATACAAATGAAGCGTACAAAATAATGTCACCACAAAATATTTTGGTATGTTCTGAGAAGTTCCTGTACCGTAAACCTACCTATATGTGGGTTCAGTGCTGTTACCAACATCAGAGATTCACTCATCAGTTTGTTGATCCTATCCGTATTGGCTTGGATTCCAACTACACAGTTGTCAGTGAAAGAAACACACACATCTCCTAGAAGTCTTGCAGAGTTTAAAACATTTTTAATCTAACAAGACAAAGAAAGAAATACCAATTATTTAATGCAGATATTAGTAGTTGCACATTCTAGCACCTTTGTTCAAAACCAGTACCCTCCCTGCAATTTCAACCTATTTACCAGGCTATTTTCCTTCCAGTGTCTGAAGGGGACCTAGAGGGAAGGCAGAGAGGGACTCTGTCAGGACCTGTAGTGATAGGACAAGGAGCAATGGGACAGACTGAAAGGGGGGGAATTTAGGCCCCATATCAGGAATAAATTCTTCACTGGAACAGTATCCGAGGGATGCTGCGGATACCCCAACCTTGGCAATGTTCAAGGGTTCCCTGAGGGCTTTTTCTGTCCCTAAGTTATCTGACTGTACAATTACTTAGAAAGTCCTAGATATGTAAAACTTTGTGAACTTACCATCATGGGCTTAAAGACATTCAGTTCAAAGTGTCCATTGCTTCCTCCTACAGTAACAGCAACATGATTTCCCATAACTTGGGCTGCCACCATGGTCACAGCTTCACACTGGGTAGGGTTCACTTTTCCTGGTTGTGAAAGGGAGAGAAAAAGGTTACCAAAAGAGAAGGAAGGGGAAAAACCAACCAACCAACCACCAGCAGCTATTTACCAAATCACATTCAAGAGAAAATGTTTTGTAAGAGGTAACTTATCTAACTCATCTGTATCTGCACACCGCAGAAAATAAGGCATTTCCACAAATGATATTAAATTGACTGTACTATTCCAGTATTTTCATTGAGGATTTGTATAACAGCTATGGCTGCTTCAGCAGTCTCCCAAGACTCTAGGAGCTTGAGAATGAACTCAAGAGCTCATCATACGCATGAGCTAAACAGCTGTTCATTACCACAGTCAAGAGTCATAACCTGTCTTTACATGAGCAAGTTGGTGTGAGACCACTAACAAATCTCACTCAGCTCAAGGAAGCTATTACTGATTTGTTAGAATCACTTTGTGATAAAGTTAGTACACTCTGCCAGAAAAAAAAAGCAAAATAGAAAAACCCAAAAAAACAACCCCCTGCCAAATACAACAAAGTGTAGTGGCCTTCAAGCAAGTTTGTTTTATAGTTTTATAATTTAATTTTTAGATTAAAAAGTCAGGTCAATCCTAGTAAGAGCATTAATTACTTGCTTTCTTAGAGCCAGAGATGTTTATATCATATCACTATGTTACAGTTTATCATAAAGGAGGAACAATCTTACAATAGTTTTGGATGTACAATATTCATATGTACATATTTTTATCAGGCGAGGAAAGGAATGATTACTAATATTATTCCTTTCGTTCTTATCCTCCCATACAATGAGATCATTACAGAAGGGAAAATGTGAGGGCATAACACCAATCATACTAGAAGTAGAGACCAAAGTCAAGTTACATGAGAGTATTGCTATAAGTCACAGATTAAATATTATTTCAGAAAAGCCTTTACCTAAATATTGTAGAGACCCTGCAACTCTAAAAGAAAGCTTTGAGAAGTACACTTGTGTTAATAAAGCCATAATGTTACAGATACTACTCTCCTCCATACCCTAGCCAACACATAGGTGTGCAAGCATTTCTATGAACAGAGGTTTTGGTAAAATAGGGCAGTAGATAAAACCTGAGAGAACCACAGACTTACTGACATTTGTGATGGTGTTTGGTAAACATTTGTTAAGAGACAGTGGCCAAAAAGATAAAAAATACACACGTCTCTCTGTACGTGTGTTCTGTACCTGGCATGATGCTGCTCCCCGGTTCATTTTCAGGCAGGATGAGTTCTCCCAGCCCAGAGCGTGGTCCAGAGCCCAGGAAGCGAATGTCATTAGCTATTTTCATCAGGCTGCACGCCACTGTGTTCATGGCTCCACTGAGCTCCACCAAAGCATCGTGAGCTGCAAGAGCTTCAAACTTATTTGGCGCAGTGACAAAAGGCAAACCTACAGGGACAGGGTGGAAACATTAAACCAGTGAAGCACTTCCATGCAGACACCAACCAGACAACCAAACACACAACTAGCTTAAGGAAAAATCAAAAATTTACAACCCTGTAAGATCATCTCTTTCCTCTAGAGCTTTCTTCAGAAACATATTTCTTAAAGTAAATTAAATACAGAACAACACAATGAAAGTCACTAAAACATAAAAGAGTATAAAATTTGAGCATCCATCAACAACAAAGGTACAAATTTCAAACCTTCATAGTGTGTTGCAGTCTAAGCATTGCTTGTGCACCAGAGTGTTCTGTGAATGTCAATAATCTTTCAAAAGTTAGCCCAAATTTGGCATTTCTTGCATTGAATCAAGTTAGATACTTTAGATTGTTAATTGCTGTGATGCTTTCAGTTATAAAAATAGATGTTTTTGCAGCACAGTGCAGGCATTAGGGTAAGTAAGAAGCAATCACAATGGAAGGGAACAATAAACCAGCCAGAACATGGGAAAGCTGCATCAGACTTAGGAGGATGCCTGCCAACAGCAAGAGCACAGGAGCAGTAGAAGGAACTGGTCTTGTTTATGTAAATTAAATGCCTGAGATGTAAGCCTAGGTTCCATGATGAAAAACATTCCTTCAGGACTTTGCCCTGGAGGGACAGTCCCAGCAGAATGAGACTGTAAAAAATTAGACATCATTAAGGATTGGCTGTGGGCTGGACTTCTGCTTCCCAGAACAATGACCTGAGCTTTCAGCACCCATTCAAAGGAGAGCAGCATAATTCCCATAACTTCCAGTGTTTTGCACTTCCTGACAAACACCAACACCCAATTAGCAAGGGCTTGTGAACTGCACAGCTGCCTTCTCAGTTACAGAGATCCATCCAAACTTCTCCTTTTGTTCTTGCCAATAACCACCCTCTATAAGAGCATGAGGAACTTGATGAGTCTTCCCTACTCACAACCTGCCCATATAGGACACAAAACATCCACTGACATGGGAGAGCTTCCTAACACCACCAAAACATGCCCTGTACTGCTCCTGGCAGCTGTTGTTTACAGCAAGTTACTTCTCTTTCAGGGACCCTCTGAAAGACAGTGAATCATTAAAACAAAAATACTGTCACTAAGCAATTTCAGATTTTACAGCAAATGTAAGCGACAAAAATACACGTTTGTTTGGGGGGTGTTTTGAAAACTGATACGGTGACACAAAAGAGCTGTTTTACAGATCAAAAAACTCAATTGCACTGTAAATTAAGTTTTAAGATCTATAAAGGCAGAATAAAAAAATTACAACAGTTAACTTTTATTCTTTCTTATGAAAAAAACGGAGTGGCTTCGGAAATGTTTTTTCCCTTCTTTTGCACCAAGTCACTGTAAATTAAGAGAGCCAAAGGAGCAAAGATCAAGACAGAAGCATTATAGTTGGGCTAATTATAGAAGTCTGAAACTGTATCCATATCCAAAGAGCCCTGCTTGGATAAACACCATAATTTCAGTTACTTTCAATACACTGAGTATAATTATAAAAATACATTGCACAAAAAATCCGAAGTAGAAGGCATACAACACGAGGCATTAACAAAAATTTCATGCTAAAATAAATACAGTTTAAGCTTCTGAGAAACATGGAAACTGCACAGATTTAGTTTGAATCTGACTGCATGTTACATACAGTGCTTTACTGATCACTCACTCTCAAATATCATTCCTCACCCGTCAGTTCAGCCACTTTAGCAGCAACTTTCTCAGCAAAGCCAATTCTTGTGTTCAATCCCGTGCCAACTGCAGTCCCGCCAGCTGCCAGCTGATACACCCTTGGCATGGAGGATTCGATCCTGGCCACACCATATTTAATTTGTTGCACATAGCCACTGAATTCCTTTGAAAGAAAGGAGGACAAAGTTAAGGAACAAAGACAACAACAAAAAATAAGCATCCGGATTACTTTAGATTTTTAACATGACAACTAATTCCTTCATAAAACCTGAAGGCACTGAACTTCACCCAAATGCTAAATCTAAGCATGTTTTCATTAAGAGGGAAAGTATACATCTATTAAAGGACTGCTCCCATGCTACAAAAAATTATACATTAAACCAATCTTAATATACAAAGCATATACATAATGCATCTTTCTCTCACCTTTTACCTTAGTTGTGTACTTAGCAGGATCTGATTCCATAGTATTCCATCAGCTCCAAGATTACATTAATGCTCTCAAAGAACAAATAGAGAAGTGGATCTTGGGCTTTGTTCACTTAATATTAATTAGTAAAATTATGCCTGTGCATTCTTGGAAAGAAATCCATAAATTCTACCTGCTTTTCTATCAAGTCAGTTTAATTCATTACTAAGTTACTGAAATATAAGCCATTCCTGATAATATGATAACATTTGCCACCTTTTATACATATATACACATATTTACACTCACAAGATCATGTATTGAAAATTTTCATTCACAATACTTAGTAGTTTTGTATGTTGGCAAAACATAATTTACATAAATTTACAGATTACAATAACTACCTCTTCCCTGCAACCTCACTGTAACAGAAAACTGTGCTGTGCTATTTGGTAATGAAATATAATTTTTTAAAAAATTATATTTTACTACAGTTAGAAATAAAACACATATAAAAAAATAATAAAAATTATGATGCACGTTTTAGAGTACAGCATATCTAGCAACCTCCAATACAGACTGAAAATACCCAGGCTGAGATTCAGCCATTTTCCTATATTTTATCCTAAACTATCAACTTAGTTTAGGCATCCTTAAGTTTGAGTTAAGTTTGAATTAAGTTTGAATTTTCCAAAGAAATGCATAATTTTTAATTTTTATTTTACCTGCCCGAGTGTAAGTGGAACAGCATCTTGCGTATGAGTGCGCCCTATCTTTATGATTTGAGAAAACTCTTTGGATTTCCCTTCGAGTGCATTCTGTAGCTTCTTTAGTCCAGGTAACAAGACCTCATTAACCTCCTGGGCAGCAGCAATATGCATTGCTGTTGGGAAAGTGTCATTTGAACTCTGTGGAGAAAATTCAAATAATTAATTTACAAGCTTTTCTCACCATTGCTGCCATAAGATGTAGATCTGGGGCTTTAATCTCTTTATCTCATAAACTATTAGAAACTAAACTAAGAGTAAGCAACTTAGGGGTGTTCCACAAGGTCAGTTCCTTATTGATAAATCAACTTTTAATGACTACACCCATTGAAAATTAAATTTGACAGCTCATAACAACCTTGGGACAAAAAAAAGAATTACTATAGTAGTTATGAGAGATGGCTAACAGATAGACAGATCATTTAAAAGGAATTACAGGTGACTTTAAAACACATGTGTGCTTTGATGATATTAAATCCATAGTTCACAAAGTACTGAGTAAGCACAAAAGGGAAGGGAAACAATCCAGTCAATGGCTTAATCTTTCCTTCAAGGTAGGTGAAGTTTAAGAAAGAAGTATAATAAAAAAGTGTGCCATGATCTAACTTTTAGAAACTGGACCTACATTTAACATCTTTAAGACTGTAGCAGTGGTTCTCACAAAGCCACCACTGTCTAATACATTACGTGTGAATTTATCTGTCATGAATGAGTTCAAAGTTTTTAATCTGAAAAGCTCATACTGTCACTGAAAAACATCTTAAGGTTCATTTAAACTGAAAAAATTGGAAAATTGTTGCCAAGGTTCTCCACAAAACATTTTGGTTTGTTTTTTGTTTTTTTTAACCTACACAGTGGATACAAGAAAAGTCAAAATTCACAATTCAAAGACACAAAACTTTGGAAGTTAAAAGCAGTATAAAACAAATGTAACAACCTGGCTTTTGTTAACATGATCATTTGGATGCACTGGCTTTTTGCTTCCCAGTGTGCCTCCCATTATCTCAATAGCTCTGTTGCTGATGACTTCATTGACATTCATATTGGTTTGAGTTCCAGACCCAGTCTGCCACACCACCAAAGGGAAGTGATCATTTAATTTTCCTTCAGCTACCTATAATGAAAAAACCAGAAAAATTGTTCCACTAGGAAAAAAAAAAAAAAATCATAAACCTGAAAATTTTATTGCCATAATTAATATTATGCTTGCCATTGTATTTTTACATCTACATATAGCAAATATTGAATTTACACAAGAATAATTAATATGATTTTATGTAATACCGGATATTAAAAGGGAAAAAAAACTGCTATGCTTTTTGAAGACACTGAATTGTGAAATACTGAGATATATAGAATTTGATTTCATCTTTTACAGACATAGACAGAAAATATTTTTAAAAGGTGCTTTAGGTTACATCTTCTCTCTGTGTAACTGGTCTCCGATATCTCTGCATAAAGAAATTTCATACAGGGAAGTTCCAGACCTCTTACACCCTTAGACATTACATGCTGCATCAATGAAGCCAGCAGAGGGCTGCCAGTATCAAACACCTCCTCCCTGCAAGGCACTCTCCTGTTTGATCAGTATCTTTTAGAGCCTGTTGAATCTTAGACACATTCAGAGAGTTTTTTAAACATGTGTTTATGATAGTATCAAAATCTGTGCTCAGCAGTATCACCCACAGGCATATTAGCCTCAGAAAAACAAAGGAGCTGTTGTCACAACTCTGAGGCTAGACAATCAGATTATCAGGATACATTAGTCCTCCTGGAATTATGCTTTTCAAGAAAGGATCTTCTGTATTTCCCAGCTTATACAGGGGCAGCATTCCCTCTTCCAAAAGTAACTCCATTCCTCTTTTCACTTGAGTTGTATTAGAAAATTATTTTGGAGGTGAGGGAAAGGGTATCATAGCAGGGGTGTTTTTCAAACACAATTTTAAAAAAGCCACAAATAACTTTCAGAATTTATGAATCTAAACTACGGAGCCTTAACCCACTAAAACTTGTAATTCACCTTTAACTAGAGGAACCCTAGAAACTAGAAGAGCCTGGACATATTCTGGAGTTCTCCAAAGCTGTTAGGTCTTGGAACTTGAGGTGCTACAGCCGGTAAGAAGAGGATACAGCTTCTGTCACCACTGAAATATTTGTAAGCTAGTGAGGACAAGAAAACTCTTAAAAATGCTTCTAGACAAACAAATCTGGTGATTGATTCAAAGCAAAACACCTGATAATATCACACCTCAATTAATGGTTACTCACAACTCTCTGCACTTGGGTGGCATTTATCAACACATTTGAACATTCTATTATTTCTTTACATGCAAGAAAGAAAATAGTAAAATATTATATTAAGTAAATGATCTCTGGAGAACAAGATTTCCTAACAGGAAATGCTTTCCTCTAACAATCTGAGAAATGCAATCCCCTGGCCTCCTGTGAAAAGCTTCACAAACACACAGTGGCAGTTGCAGTATTTGAACAGCTCCCTCCTACCTCATTTGCTGCCTGTACAATGGCTTTAGCAATCTTTGGGTCAAGACCATAGTCCTGATTCACTTCAGCAGCTGCTCTCTTCAAGATGCCAAAAGCCCTTATGACTTGGACCTGAGACACAAGGGTAAGTTTAAACACACAATTTCTTTACTCCAAAGGACATGTTATCAATTCACAGCGCATGTCTAGTTCTAAACCAAATTCCTTCTGATCTTAAATCCAGCAGTAGTCCATCAGCCAAACCAGAGAGCAATCAGGTGATCTGACCTATGCTCCCACTAACAGTAACATTCATCCAGACAGTCCAGAGGGCAGCACACAGCTGATTTTGCAAGCCCAGGTACGCTCTGTGTATCAAAAGTTACATGCATTAGAACTAAACTGGTTCCATTTCTAAAACAGCCTCTTGAGGGAAAACTGACAAATTTCAGTACATGGACAATCACTAAAGCTCGTGCACATTAATGACCTATGCACATCTACACGTGACAAATTAAGTTTATAGCAACTTGTGCTGTAATACACTACTTCAATACCAACCTATATAAATGCTACATCAAATTACTCCATTTGCTTTTTCATCTTTGTAAAGATGAAAGACAGATTTTTATTCATCCTGGTTATTAAAAAATAAAGCAACAGCATAAAATTATTCAAAACAATATTCAATTCATTTAAACACAAGAACTATTTCTACCAGAATAATATACTGCCATGAAATTTCTACCTTTAATTAAAATTCAAAGTTGCTCACACTTCCAGCAAAAGCCTAAGAAGAAAGTATTCACAAAGTATTCACTTTCACGTATAAAACATACTCTAGAGAAAAAGAGAACACGGATTTGAATTACTTACTGGCATCCTTTCTGAAACACCTCCAATCTTGAAATTCATTGTAGATCTTACGGTTTGGGCACCATAGTATTTGTCACTTGGGACCTTTAGTTCACCAAAAGTATCATATTCTATCCTGAAAGCCTCTTGAGAAGACTACAGAAAAGGAAAAAAAAAAAAATTCAAACACTGGCAATTGGTACATTCTTTTTGAAAGCAGGTAGTCAAGAAAAAGAAGATAGAAAAAAACACAAAGCCAAGACATGCAGCTAGTCACAGATATGTTTCTAATGATATCTTCAAAGTTGAGACATTTTTCTAGTTTGAGCAGCTATCTCACTAAAAGCCACAACTACAAACTGTGTACCACAGCTGAACCATGGTGACAGGCAGCACTACAAGGCTTAACACCTCGGTGCCCCCCACATGAAACCTCATCCAGAGACTGTGTTTCTCCTTTTCAAAGAATCAGCAACTTTCTTCACAATTTACAGAACAGGTGTTTTAACCCAACTGAAGAAGTAGCAGGGTAAGAATTCGGGCAGCATCCATGCACTCAACACACATGTAACATAATTCCTATTTGAAATCCACACTGCATGGGACACTTAGTACTGGAAGGGAGCAACTGACTAATCCAGTACCAAGTTACTGACCATTAATTATCCTTTCTAGCCTAATAAACCAGGAACACAGATGCTGTCTAGCTGTGCAATACAAAGGAACTATATCCAGGTATGTTTTGTGCAGCATTTAGTAGAGTAATATTTCTATGTATCCACCTAGCATCTGTTATTATCTAACACAGGCAGGGCTAAATTAATTTTAACTGACAGACCCCCAAAAACATAATTCTTTACTTCTTGTAGAACAGCCCATTAATTGGTGATGATGTGATCACATTCATGTGCAGCTCTACAAAGATTATGGAATGTCAGGAAGCAAGAACAGTTTACTTACTCTCCACATCTTGTGTTTTGGCTAATGCTCTCCTAGGCACTGACCCCTCAAGAATAGAAAGCCTAATGTGGGAAAGTCATTCCTGCATTCTTTAATCCTCTTAGTCCTGCCTGAGTCACTTAGCATTCATTTACATGCTAACAAGAAACTTATCTTTAGTAAACAGCTTCTTACTATATCACTACCAAAAATGCTTAACTGGGATGCTTGTGGGCCTTACTGTACATGTGCACACATTAATATTCCAGCAGTTGGGATCACTGACTCACTGTCTTCAAAATCCCTGCTTCTGACATTTGGACACCTTCTAAAAGCACTCAATGCAAAGCTTTCACAGAGCTGGAGAAGCAGAACCCATTCAGCTCCAAGCCCAGCTCTTGATATCATCAGTGGTTTAATAACCAAAAGTATTCACCCTCAAACAATACAGGAAGTAAAACTATCTGTAACCTTTTAGACAAAAAAAGCTAACAGTTGCACAACTGATTCCTCAAACTTACATAATTCCAATGTCAACAGTGGTGAAACAAAGACAAATAGTATCAGTACATCCTTGTACTTTTCAACAATGAAGTAATTTTATAACTTTCAACAATGAAATAATTTTAAAAAACCCCAAAATTCCAAGACAATTCCACGCTCATAAATTCCAATGAAGTTAACAGGACAAGATGCTTTAAAAAGAATGTCATTTGCTGCTTCCCAGTGTAACAGGTGCCATTAGGTAAAAAAGCAAAGTGATGTTTTTCATGCAGATCGAAGGAACTGAGCTGCAGCATTACTCTCAGAGTGGTGCAGCAGCCACTGCCTGAGTGTGAATGTAACAAACCTGACTCCCTCACTCCTCAGCCACAGTCCAACATCTTGAGCAGCGTTATGAGCTGAAGGTCCCCGTTCCTGTATGTAAAGTGGTTTCTGCAGTCAGCCCCTGACCCAGAGGACCGGCTGTAAAATGGCATCAGTGGCACACTCCATCAACCCTCTATATCCCTGGGCTTCAGGAGAAGCCAAAAGGAGACTCCCAAACTCAGCCAGTAGCCAAGGTAAACTCCTGTGCTCAACTAATTTCTATTCTAGATACAAGCAAAGCTCTCCTCACAACTACTGTTCCTCACATATAAAAAACTTTATTTTTTTTCCTTAGGAGGCCTGACAAGGTGTGCTCAGCCCTCCAAAATCCCTGGAACCCAAACACAGTCCAAAGCTTACAGTTAGGTAAATAGAATTGTACTTTTGCCTTTCTGCAGGGAACTGATCAGAACTGATTGCACCATAACACACCAGAGATACTCAAATGGCAGAACTGCTGCAATCATGTTTTCTGTGGAAAAATACATTCTCATTTACAGATGCAGCAACTTTTGGATATAAGCATTTCAATTCAAAGAACCATCATTTTTAGCATGTCAAAAGCAGTCTTTTGAGGCCACCAGAACATGCAATTTATGTTTTACTGCTTTCCTTTAACAGATGAAGAATGTTTCCATTTTTAAGCATCGTTTCTCTTTTATAACAACTGGAATGACAAATTCTGAAATTCACCCTTTAGAACATTTACAATGTTCAGCTACAGAAGGACCATTATGACAATTCCATTTAAAACATCTTATGCAATTTAGCTCTAAGTAAAGGCAACACAACAAACATAACAGGACAGCGTGAATATTTGGTTGTATCTACATCTACATACACAATGTGTTTTAAAACAACTCTTGCTACTGACAAAATCTCTAAAACATCAAAAAGTGATGGCTTGAGTTTGTTTGGTGGCTGTTGTTTTTTTTTTAATTTGAAAACTGGTTAGTACATCTTTTGGTGTTTCCTCTTTTACATAAAAACATACAGAACGTTTCTGTAAGAACTGAACAGCTTCTTGACTTCCAAGTCTACTGAGGGATGTTTTAAGTAGTGCTGTTATTTAGATTCAAGAAACTCACAGCACATATAGGACTGGTCATGTTTCTGACCTGCAAAGAGCAAAACATATCTCTTTCTTATAAGATTCAGAACAAGCTCATAAACACCAGGCTTTCAGCAAATGAATGAAGGCCATGATTTATAATGTTTTTCTCAGACGATGCCAAATAGCAAAATAGAAAGGGGAACCATCCAACAGGCCACTCACTGGTTTGAGTTAAATATTCTGCTCTGACACCAGTTTTCTCATGCAATTAAGTTTCACCCACCGTTAAGTTTTTTCACTCACTGGAAAGCTTGTTCTATTGTTAAATGCTACTTTTTACACCTTCATCAATATTACAGATTGGAAAATGATGTTCTGGATAAGTTTATTAACTAATTTAGTAAACTAAGGAATCGATAAAAATCCCAAACACATCATCTTATGCTGAAATTCTTCTCACAGTCTACATTACTTGGTCTTAAGGAGTGAACTCATAAAGCTACACTTGAAACGAAGGCTTCCATGCAACATCCAACGAGTTAGTACTGAGATTTGAAGTTCCTTATCTAAATAGTGTTTCTGTTTCTATGCTGAACCGCATGCAACAACCCAGTCCCATTCACGTCTGAGCCCGACAATCAACTGATTATGCACGAATATCACTTCAGGCACTGATGATGCCCGCTAGCAGTACCGGGCACTTCTCAGCTGAAAGCTCCCCAGTTTTCAGGCAGCCCCAAAGCTATTCCAGTGACGAATATTCCCTTAAGGACACAGCTTTTTATCACTTGCACCTCAGCAGCTCCAAGAAAGTGCCTGTAATTCCAGCGGAAGCTGTGCCGCAGAGCGCAGCCCTGTGAAGCAGGTCCTGCACCGACACCGTCGCCGCCCGGCAGGATGCTCGCCCCGATGCCCGCCCCGATGCCCGCCCTGCCCGCGGCGGCTCGGGGCCGTGCCCAGGGCCCCGGTGAAAGTCGCCCGGGCAGAACCACGGGAGAGCTGCGCGCTGCACATCCCGGCCTGCCCGGGCCCGGCCGCAGGGAGGATGCGGGAAATGGCCGCAGACGCCCGGCAGAGGACGGCGGACTCGTCTTCCCGGTGCCGGCGCGCTCCCGACGGAGCAACGCGGGGGATTAAAGCCCCGACCGAGCCGGCGGCCGCCGCTC
>VZTB01006378.1:397047-466476 GCA_013397245.1 Thryothorus ludovicianus
TCCCCCTGTCACCGCCGCTCCCCGTTCCCCGCGGGGCGGGGGCGGAGCGAGGCCGGCGGTGGCACTTAGAGGTCACGGCTCCCGCTCCCCGCTCCCGCCCGGGGCTCACCATGGCGGCGCGGGGCGGCGCCGGGATCCNGCGGCCGGGAGCGGCGGGAGGCGGCTGCCGGGAGAGCAGGAGACCGGCGGAGCGGCCGAGGCGGCGGCAGGCGCGGAGTGAGCGGTGCATGGTGGCGGGGGCTGGGAGCACCGCGGGGGCGGGAGCTGCAGCCGCACCGCCCCGGACGAGCGTCACGGTGCCGGCGGCCCCGGAGGCTCCGCCGCGCCAATCGGCGGGTCCGCCCGGCCTGGGAAAACCCGGGAAAACCCGCCCGCCCCGGGCGAAGGGCAGCGGGAAAAGCGCCGCGGCAGCGGCTCCTCTGCGAGGGGGAAATAAAGTATGAGCTTGTTCTGCCTTCCTGCAGCCTTTTCAAGGATGTATAAAACCTTATTCCCTCCTTCCTAATGACAGCCAGAGCTCTTATTATAAAAAAGAGGCCAAGTCAAGGTGCAACCCTCCCTCCTTAATTCCTGCCCAAGAAGGCAGAGTGCTCCGACGTGCGAAGTGCAGAAACCCTTCGAGAGTGAAAGAATATTCCATTTTTCCACCCATCAGCAGCAACTTTCCAACATTCTGGTTTGGTTTTTTTTTCCAAGAGCAGCCAACATTCAGCCATTAAGAAAGCAATTTTTTTTGTCTAACATGGAGAACACTGCATTCCAGTGCAATCTGCACAGGTACCCTTCAGTCCTACAACTGTGTTATGCACAGAAATGCTGCCAGAAACTGCCCCATTAATGCCTTACAAGTTAGATTCTGGCACTGAAAGCACACTGAATTCGAGTCTTGTAAGCTTTAATATTTAGTCAAGTCTTCTGCCCTTTGGCTCCTCTGAGAAGAGACAGTCTAGAAAAAACACAAGGCATGCCACTAAAATGGCTTCTGAAGTTCCAGAGACAATAAAGATTGGGTAATAATATTATCTTCATAATTTTGTATCAGAGGAAGTAAGTGAAAGTCTCTTTTTTCATTCAATAATACAGTATGACAAAAACAAGTTATAACTACTACTTAAACACAATCCTCTTCAAGTACAGCAGTCAGCTTACTTACAGTCACTGGGGATCATGCTTAAATCCCCACATCACAAAATTCAGCATCTCCATCTTGTCTAACACTATTGCAATGCATAGCTGGGGTTGGAAGGGATCTCTGGGGATCACCTGGTCTGACACCCCTGCTCCAGCAGGTTCACCTGGAGCAGGTTGCACACGATCACATCTAGGCAGGCTTTTAGAATCTCCAGAGAAAGAGATTCCACAACTTTTTTGGGGAGCCTGTTCCAGCGCTCCACCACTCTCAAAGCCAAGATCATCTTCCTCAATGCTTCAGTTTGTGCCCACTGTCCCTTGTCCGGTCACTGAGCACATTTACTCTCAAAATATGGAAATAACTACACATTCACAATAAGAGCACGTACAGATCAGCATATTCAAACAAGACTTGTAATGACTTTATTTAGACACATTTTGTGTTTTCACTGTCCCTTTTGACAGATGGGTGAAAAAACATAAGCTGTTCTGCATTCCACCTTTAATAAATGTACAGTAAGCCACAGCAGAGTACAAGCTGGAGAAAAGTTTTGTCAGCATTTTTAACTCAGTGCTAAGTGCCAACACTATTTTGGTTTGCTTGTGCTATGCTTATGTACACTGGCCTCTCTGTGAGAGGGCTTCCTGTGAGCTGGAAGCTGCTAGTAGGAGCGGATGGCCGGCGGGACGGTCTGGCAATCTTCCTCATTCAAAGTTCTGTCGATCACTGGTCTGTACTTCAAGGTAACCTAAAGCAAAAGGGAACAGAGAACTTCAGGACAACGGGACTCAGAGAATGAGATCCAAAAAAGCCCAACAGTTAAGATTTTTATAGGGTCAGAATTCAGTTCTATCTTTGAAATAGCATAAAGCTGTTCTTCTAAACACCCAACAACAGGTTTTGTCATTATTAGAAGAAAAAAGCCTTTGAACTAGCCTGACACAAGAGGAAACACAATTCCAGCTCAAACAGCAAAGTCACTTCCCAAAGATGAACAGTGCAGGATTGTCACTATTTCCAAGGCTGTTTAAGAGAACAGCTGTTAACAGCAAAAAGGATCCTCAAGCACCAAGCTCAAAGTACCTTCCCAGTTGGGATATCCACATATGACAGGGTGTGCTTTCTCCAGTGCTCCTCAAATGGCTTCCGCTGCTGGCCTTGGAGTGGCTTGGAATAGTCAAACTCATCTACCCGTAACTAGGGAGAAAATCAGATTAGTACAGACCAGAAGTTTCACCTGCAAATCATTTTACAACCACGAGATCAGCTGCACTTCAATGACACCTGTAACCCAGCATGTCTCTGAACAGACAGCAAGCTTGCTCTTAATGCTGCCCATGGCCAATTTGAAATGCTCAGGCTTAACAAGGGCTCCAAGGTAACTTTCCTTGCACAGGACAATTATTCTGTTTATGCATCTTTACGTCCTGTTTATGCATCCATATTTTTACTATACTCCTGGTTAACAGGTCTCTAATCATTCAGATGTGCATATGGAACAACTCTTCTCAAGAGCATTCCCAGGGTTCCATGTACTGGTCCTTTTATAAATAACAAATAAGAAGAGATAGAGCAGGACAAATAGGACCCCAAACAAATACTACACTCATCTTCTTAACACAGAAGACTGTATTTTGAAGATGTTACAACTTTAAAATAATCTATTTGAAGACACATAACAAGGAGATTAAATCCTACATTCAGCTCACAGAAAATATTTATACCTTATAATCCTCTCTGGCATGGGCACCCCGGGACTCTTTGCGAGCCTCAGCACCATAAATGGTTTGCAGAGCACAAAGCATCAGGTTCTGCAGCTCGAGGGTCTCCACCAAGTCAGTGTTCCACACAATACCTGGTAAAATATTAAAATACTATGGAAGATGGTCCACAAACAAGAGAAATACATGTGAGTGAACCGAGGTGCATCATCAGTTCCACTTAAATAACCAAGTTCTCTTTAAGATACACCACAAGACATGGCAATATCTGTCTGCATTGTAATCTGCTCAGCTGGAGAATGAAAATTGAGTGTTCAGCCCATGGACAGTCTTGCTTCTTCTCCGCAACTCCCAGACCTTTTCAGAAGGTTCTGACAAAGTTCATCATTCATCTTCATCTTAGTACTTGGAAAACTTCATATCATGTTCTGATGGCAGTTTGTACCATATGCATTTAAATCCAATTTCAGTCTCTGCTTCTTTGAAAGATTTTTCAATCAGAAAATGACTGTTAAGGTCAAGTATTTTACCTGATTACCATGTTTAGTAAATAGGGCTCTACAAAATATTTCAAAATATTCAAAATGGTCAAAATCTTCAGCCAAAGATTCAAGAAACATGCTAGGTTTACAGAAAAAAAAACCAAACCAACCCAAAAACAAAGCCACCAACACTTCCTAGAGTACTATGGACAAGGTGTGTTCTTTGCTATCAAATTACCTCTGTCAAAAGTCTTTAGATGGGCCAGATCACCATAAATTTTGCTAAGTTTCTCACAGCCTTCTTGGAGTACAGAACCAGTACGAAATACAGCAGCATGGTTTTGCATTGCCTGCAACACAGTAAAACAGAATCAGTTTGATACGCTGCATATGACAGCATGTAATTTCCTTAGCTTCAGGAGAGCTTGACACAGAGCTGTTAGGAGTTCAAACTTGTCCACAGCCTGAAAAATCCCACATTCTTCCACTCACCCCAAAGAACTGAAAGCCCACTCTATCATACAGGAGGTAAACTGCCCAAGGGAATGACCATGAAGGCAAGAAGGAATTCACAAAAGCAATACAACCCTTGCTGCACACACCATCTTCCCCCACACTTTTTACTGCTGCATGGCAAATCCTGGAGTGTACTTTGCCAAGTCACCAAACCCCTCGGATGCTTGCAGCTTGCCCCAACCCACCCCTGAGAGCTTCCCCAGGCTCACCTTCTGCATGCTAAGTCGCACTTCTGAAGTCCTTATGCTCCCGTCAGCAAACCTTAACTTGTCAAGATTAGCAACTGACTCTTCACCAGCGTTTGGTTTAATGGGGGGAACTGGCTCTCCTAACAAGAAAATTTCAAGAAGGTTGTTAGTCAGGCCTGGGCTTGGTTTCTGGCAGTTTCAGAGACTATCAATTACTAGAAATCAGATTTGAATAAAACATAATCTGTTTTCTTCCTCTGAGGTGCACACTAAGTGTCACTTTCCTGAAGTCCCACCAATTGTATCCATATATTTAAAGTTCTCAGAGGAATATAAATCCCATTCTTTCCTGTAACAATTAATAAAGACTTTATAGGTTTGGCAAAATTCTGCTGTTCATTCCTTCAAAGCAGCACTTGATGAAAATTCTTCTAAACTATGGAATAAACCTGTGGTCCTTACCACCTTCTGCTATGCTCTCCTTGCCTCCTCACTCCCAAACCTCCCACCTTTTCTTGGATGTGTAAGGGACCAGGACAGTCAGTAAGCCTGGCAGTTAGACATAAGCCCTGCATCTTGCCTCTAATACTGGAAGGCATATGTTACTGGGCAACAAAGCAAACACAGCATCTTACCAGCACAGTTCATCCCACATGTAGCTTTACATTCAGATTAATAAACCCCTTTCCACAATTTCTAACTCTAAAGAGCCACAGAAGGATTCAAAAAAATACTGGCACAAAGCCAGACCAAATAGGCACCACAAGATCTAGGCTGATTCCGTGAGGAATCATGAGTCTCTGCAGTTGGCACAGTTTGGACATTAAGCAGTAAGAAAGCAGATGATGACTTGTGGACCCCAGCTGCTCTGGCAATGTAACTACCACTTCCAGTATTTCGTTGGGGGTTGGAAGGGAAGGCATGCTTCTTTCTCAGGTCAACAATTGTTGCTGAACCAGATTATTTCAAAATATGTAAGATTTAGCAGCGAGAATCCAGTGAATGAGATATTGTGATTTTTAGTATCTATCTCTCACCATCTGCATGTCAGTCCTTCTTATAAATAAATCAGCAAGGTGGCAGCACATTCCACTATAAAAAATGCCAAGTGTAAGACAGATTACATTTTGATGCAGAAGATGGTGCAGTATGTAGAGAATACAGTCTTCACACTCATTCTGTGTTAATTTGTCAAAAATCCTAACTGCTCTTGCCAATACCATTGGCCCAATTCTAGTTTTAAAAGGATCAATTACAAAGCAAACAATAATGTCAAAACATTTGTTCAGCAAACATGCCTACAAGAAGCATAAACACCGATTTCTCCCTTTTCTAACGAGGAAGAGTCTGTGAGTATCCTTCTAAATTTGAATCAAGTAGCAACAACTCTAGATTGGGCAGAAATCACATCAGGAAGGCGAACATCTCTAGAAAAGTGAGGCTTACCAGGCTTGCATGTGTTTGCAATGGTCAGGGCACAGGCACGGCCGAAGACCACGAGATCCAGAAGGGAGTTGGCTCCGAGCCGATTCGCGCCGTGGACGGATGCAGAGGCCGCCTCGCCGCAGGCGTAGAGCCCAGGCACCACCTTATCCTCACCATTCACGTGTGTGATCACCTGCCACGGCACACACAGAGTTAACACTCAGCTTCCCAAAGCACTGAAACAGGGCAAACCTCCTTATCTGCAAAGGCCACAGCACGTAAGGATGGGACATGGCAACACAGGGTTTCTTCCAAGTCCAAACACAGCACTGTCTTAGCTGTAAAGGGCAAGTAGAAATGTATGCAAATACATACATTTGCATCTGTATGTAAATACAGACAGGACTATATCCCATGATTTCCTTATATAAGCTTATGAAGAGTGCATTGGTCTGTTTCACCACAATTCTGCAACAAGTCAGAAACGCACAGGAACACAGTCTGATCTCCACATGATTTTAAGGCAAAATTTTACATTGAAATTTAACAAGTACTCAAAGAGAAGAATTCCGACATCATCACAATGATTCCCAACTAATGCCAGTTGGAGGGTCTGCTTCAGTGTTTAGATTACATTAACTACAGAGGAATAATACACATTAACTCATGTTACAGAATGCAGAAGAGCCCTACTTTGATCTATGTTCAATTATATTATCTGTGGGAATCGAATTAAATGGGATAGATCATAACTTGGCCTGGGCTCCTTACAGGGACAGCATAAACCTCAGGCCATGGGAAGCAGGGTGCTGGGAGGATGATAACAGAATCACCCCAAAGCTGTGCTTCTAGTTCCATCCCTCTGTTGGTTCCAGACCTTTTAACATATATGGTCAAATCCCTGTGCTGCGTACAGGATTGGATACGTGCCTGCAGGTATCTCTAGGTATTGGTAGGTTAGCCACGCCCCGGGTCTTTTGGAAGCTGCCCTTCAGACCATGAGGTCCTGTAACCATTAAAATCTATCTTTGGCTACTCCATCACACCCAGCCCAATTATTTTAGCCACTCTCAGCCTGGCTGAATCAGACCTGAGATTGCAGCACCACACTGTGATAATTATCCTCAGCTCAATTAACAGAGAATTGTTGTCAGATCTGACAGAAACTTCACTTTAGATGTTTCGAGGAACTCTCATCTCCAGATGGACTGGAATACTGTTATCAAGTTATTTTAGAAAACCAAAAAGATTGTGTGTTTTAAGCACTCTGACATCATTATGATATGGTATTAATTTTCCTTACATTTATGAAAACCATTAATGCTTTTCTATTTGGAAAGTAATTTCCTAGTATGATGATGACAATGCAGCCCAAAAGTGACGTGTATTGCTCACCTGTCCTTTGTAGTTGGTAGGAATACCTCCCATATTATAGTGCACAGTAGGCAGGACAGGGATAGGCTCTTTAGTGACATCCACTCCAGCAAATATCATGGCTGTTTCAGAAATCCCTGGCAGACGGGTTGCCAGCTGCTGTGGGGGCAAGTGGTGCAACTGCAAGTACACATGGTCTTTTTCAGGACCACAACCCCTAGCAAAAAAAAACCAAAAAAACAACACTGGAATACATAACAGGAATTTACAGACACTAGCAGAATTTCTAATCCAGTTTGTTCTGTTTGTGAAAACAAATATGTTCTTTTTCAAATGTTATATGACAAAAATTAACATCCAGCATATTTAATAAGACTGTGGTACTTGGATGAATTGAGGCCATTTTCCAACTCACAGCTTTCTTTTCAGCAATTCACATTATTTAAGACGTTAAACTATTAAATCCCTGCAGAAATATATAAAACTTGGTAATTAGTCAAGAGAACAGAGCATCAAATTATTTTGTTTGTAGTAAGAGTACATACATTAAACTTGTTTGAGCACCTGTCTCTAGAGACACTACATTCAAACAGCAGACTCTTAACATCATCTCTTTTCTGTCAGTATCATTTGGAATTAACAAGATTTCTGCCTCACACACAGAGATAAGCTTAGCAGTCATTAAAGCTCACTCTCATGAATTACCATGTGCTTATCAAATTAACTATTGCCCTCCACAGTCTGGTATGATTAAGTGTTCATTCTGCAGCTCTGTTCATTCTCAGCATTTAACCAACCTTCCTTCTAGGATTTCTATGGTCATAGAACGAGACACTACATCCCTGGAAGCCAGATCCTTGGCAACAGGTGCATATCTCTCCATGAATCTTTCACCTTGACTGTTGATCAGAATACCTCCCTCCCCACGACATCCTTCTGTGATGAGGCAGCCAGCCCCATAGATACCTGTTTAAGAACAAAAACACCATCAAAGGAGATTTCTCCACACAGCTTCACAATCAGGATGAACACTGAATAAACAAGGTTTTCTCTAAATAATTAGAGGTGCAGATTTTATTCCACACTAATCACACCTCTAGGAACTGTCCTTCACGCATCCTTTCAAACACTCTTTCTGAAAGGTAAGCAAGTTGATTTGGAACACCCACAGTATTTCAGATATTAAAATGGCAAGTGATCTGCACCTATCAATACATCAGGAGAATTTAATGAAAACCTTGCAGACTTTCAGCAATTGTTTTAAGATTTTTAATAAACCAGAAGTTGATTATCTCAAGGTCCATTTGCTCATTTTTGTTTCCTCTTCTGTACTGAAGCAGTACAGGATGGCTTCAAATCCCGTGGAACATAAAAGCTTACTTGGTAACCTTTTCCTATAGAGAAGGAAGGCCTACCTGTTATTGTGCAGCATTGGTCAGCACAGAAAACAAAAACACAAACTAACTCATGCCCTTGATAATTATCTTAAAAGCTACAGAATTATCATACAAGCAGTGAAGCGTCTTTAGAAAAACCTTAACTAAGTCAAAGGAACATTGCATCTCTATGATATAGCAAGAACATTGTAAAATTATGCAAATCATTTAAAAAAATCACGTCATGAGTTAAAATGAAGCATTTAATTAGCTACAATTCTAGTTTGTGAACATTGTTATTCACAGTTTAGATACTGATCCCATACTAGAAAACCAGAATTCTAAATATATATCTTAACTTCAACTACTCCACTTCATTGAAGATGCTAGTATATAATTTCCTAACATTTGCACCTATCACATTGCTCTTATATCTAATATTAAACCCCTTAAAATATTAAGGGTAATGGAAATGTAAGTTTAAGAGGTAGTGTCAGCTTGTAATTCATAAAACCTCTTAGTATTGTAAGGACTGCACCTCAAAATATTAAACATTGCTCTTTAAATTAGAACAGCTGAGATCTTTCTCACATTATGTCTTCCTCTCAAATTTATATTCAACAACAGCTGCAGACAAGTCTAAACACACATCACAAGCAACTACTTAAATGCTGCCGAAAAGTGCAAACTGACTTGAGCACATCATGCTTGACGTGACATCATGCTGGTGACCTGTCACTAGTGGGGTTCCACATAGCTTTGTCCTAGGTCCTGTGCTCTCCAACATCTTCATAAATGACTTGGACACAGGAATGTAAGGGGTACTGAGCAAGTTTGCAGACAGTACAAAACTGGGAGGAGCTCTTAGAGGCAGGGAGGCCCTGCAGACAGACCCTGACAAATTAAGAGGGGCTGGGAAATCATCAACTCTATGAAGTACAACAAGGGAACATGCTGGATTCTGCACCTGAGTTGGAGCAACCTTGGATGTGTGGAGAGACTGGGGAAGGAGATGCAGGAAAGCTGTGCCAGGGAAAGGGACCTGAGGGTCCTGGTCAGTGGCAAGTTGACCATGAGCCAGCAGGGCCAGGCATGTCCTGGGGGGCATCAGGCACAGCAGGGCCAGCCAGGCAAGGGAGGGGATTGTCCTGCTCTGCTCTGAGCTGGGGCAGCCTCACCTCCAGTGCCAAGGGTAGTTCTGGGGCCCACAGTATAAAAAAGATATTAAGCTATTAGAGAACATCCAAATGAGGCAACAAAGATGGTGAAGGGCCTTGAGGGGAAGTTGAATGAGAAGCAGCTGAGGTCACTTGGTCTGTTCAGCCTGGAGGAGACCTGAGGGGAGAACTCACTGCAGTTACAGCTTCCTCATGAGGGGGAGAGGAGGGGCAGGCACTGATCTCTGCTCTGGGGTGATCAGTGACAGGACCCAAGGGAATGGCCTGAAGTTGTGTCAGGGGGGTTTAGGCTGGATATCAGGAAAAGGTTCTTCACCCAGAGGGTGGTTGGGCACTGGAACAGGGTCCCCAGGGGAATGGTTACAGCATCAAGCCAGATAAATCACAAGAAGTGTTTGGACACTGCTCTCAGGGACATGCTGGGACTCTTGGAGTGTCCCGTGCGGGGCCAGGAGCTGAACATCAATGATTCTTGTCGGTCCCTTCAAACTCAGCATATTGTATAATTCTGTGACATTTTAAAATAACATAAACATCTGTTCAACTCATTAAAAACAATGTTGTAAGCACTATTTCATAGTCTGTACCTGTAGGGTGAAACTGCACGAATTCTAAGTCCTGGCAAGGGAGCCCAGCTCGTGTGACCATGGCAGTGCCATCACCAGTACTGGTATGAGCAGATGTGCAGCTGAAGTAAGTGCGGCCGTACCCACTGCAAAACACAAAAGTTACAGAATTATCAGGAAGAAAAATTAAAACATCACTACAACACACCACTGAACTATGCTGTTTGCACAACAGCGAAAGGGTTAATCAGAAAAGTACTCAAGTTTTACCATCTCCTCTACTAGTTCAATCAAAAGTAAACAAAACTGGTTTAGCCCAGTTTTGCTCAACCATATTTGAAAAATGGCTGGAGACAGAAGGTTGAAGAAAAATAAAATCAATTCCAAAGCAGGATCATCAGGTTAATATCAGAAGCCTTTCTGCCAGAAAAAAAAAATTATTTCAGAAAAATTCTCTCATTCCATCCCATTCAGTTTCATTTGAACTATCAGTAGCAGTTTTATAAAAAATAGCATAGAATGATGGTTTAGATTCCCCACACAGTCCTGGTTTTATATTCTAAGATTTAAAAACTTAGTTGTCCAGGTAATAAACATGAATTATGCTGCAAACATCTAGGTTAGCCTCCAGCATTATTGAGAAAAGCCAACTGGCCCAATTTCAGGACTAACTCTCAGAAGAAATAACAATGTACGAACTCCATGTACCTCAAAGTACACAAGCATGAAAAATGCATCAGAAAGACAAATTATATAGATAAACTTTTATACATTTATTTTTAAGTGTATCTTTTACAGATACATTTATAAATATTTTTCATATTGAAAAAGATAGGAGAGAGCCATAAGCAACAAAAGACTAATGCAAATAGCACTCTAATAAACATATACAAATTTTGCAACCAAGTAATGTTAAATTACACTCATGATAATTTTATCCTAGACCAATTAAAATTGCAGTGTATCTTAATGAAATAGTCTCTGGAATTTTGACAAAAGATGTTTCCTACAGGAAATTCAGAACTCTAGACAGTTTATTGGCAGAATTGCAAAAATGCTTGTTTTAAACAGCAAGTCTCAAAAATCAAAGACAATATGAATCATATATATTACTCTTACACATTCTGACTTTATGTCATCGTTCTAGAGTTCAAAGTTAGACCTCATATCAAATTTATACTTGGTCACAAAACTAGCATGTGCCCTCTTTCAGAGGGAATGACTGAATTCAGTTATATTCCTTTTAGTGTGGGGGGAATGAACCTATAAATTATGTTCTGTCAGCCAATGTATCTTCTCCACACTGTGGATCACATGTACAAGCACAAAAACTTCTAGCTGGGAACACTCCCAAGTTTGGGTCCTTCATCACAAATGTCACATTACCCAGTGGCAATGACTGTGTTCTTTGCTCTAAAACGATGTATGGTTCCATCTTCAATGCAGAGGGCAATAACACCACGGCACTCTCCATTCTCCATGAGTAGGTCCAAGGCAAAATATTCAACAAAGTAGCTTGTATCATATCGTAGAGACTGGAGGAAAATTAGAAAAGGAACTTTTACTGAAGTAACCTCTCTTCAAAACTGTCAATGTATATGGGCTGTATCAGTACAAAAAACAACCCCACCAACACTCACTGAAGACTGGTTCCTCATGGCTACTTATTAAAGATTTTTGCTAATTAATTTATTCTAGCTTCAAAAGATACAAGTAGCAGCAAAAACACTTAATTCTGAGCAGTCATGAGCTAGGAGGCAGGACTTGTCATTTCACTCTACATTTGGTAACACATTAGCCAGCTGCAGTGCCCACGCAGGTACAAGCATGCTGCACACTTAAGCTGTCCCACAGAAATGAGAAACACCTTCAGGAGCCCAATAAAGCAGCACGAGCAGCAGGCACTGAGTCAAACATTCTTCCATGCCCTCAGGGATTAGAGCAGTGTTTGGCAGTGCTGAGAATCTGTATTGCAGCAGCACACACAGTACAAACCTGGAGGAGGGCAATTAGCTGGCCACCAAGTAAATAAAAAACAGTAGCTACCAGGTACTTGGATTTCTGGTTTCAAGTAGCTCACTACGGTTTTCAAACAGCCAGCACTTCCTTCAATCATGGTTTGCAGAATTAATAGGCAGACATGCTAGAACACTAGTCACTTACTTGCCATAGAATAAGCTCAGGAATGCACAAATTGGCCTTAATTCCTTTACACTTTGTTTCCCCCTCCTCCCACTTTGAAAATGAGTAGGGAAAAAAAATGCTGGCTTGCATCTCTTTTCAGAGTTCCTCAATGTCGCTGTGTCAAATTTTTGGAAAAAAAGGGCTTTTGGGGCAATGTTTATAAAAATTCTCCTTGGGTCTAGTTAACAGACATGGAAGTACTAATAGCACAGAACTAGTCCAGACCACAAAGCTGACACTGTACACTAATTAGCATCCTTTATCTTCATCCTGCCACGTTGCCTCAGGAAGGAAGATAACCCAGAACTGCTACAAGCCATTCCCCCAGATTCCTCATTCATATGTGAACAGCTACATGTTTGGTTCCGGTTTTTTTTTCCAAACTTTGGGGGTGAAAAAGAAAAAAAAAAACCAACAGTAAATGTAAATGCAAAAATTCAAACAAAGTTAACTTCACAACTGCTTACCCTGCCATACAGAGTATGTAAGAGTGAATGTCCAGTCCTGTCTGCAACACAACAGCACCTGTGGGCCTGTCCTCCTTTTCCAAACTGAAGACTTTGTCCCCCAAATGCACGCTGATAGATTTTCCCTTCTTCAGTTCTGCTGAACGGCATTCCATAATTTTCCAGCTGTTGAACCCAAACACAAGCATCAGAAACTCCTGTGCATCACGGTACGATGAGTTATTTTAAGGAGATCTCCTTGGAAGCTAGCCTGTGTTATTTATAGCTACAGCTGACACCAAACCCCGTGAGTCTCACCTCTATCACCGCCGCTGGCGCTTGCTCAGTCATGTAGTGTATGGCATCCTGGTCACCCAGCCAGTCCGACCCTTTCACCGTGTCATAGAAATGCCACCTCCAGTTATCATCCTCCATGTTCCCCAGAGCAGCATTGATCCCTCCCTGAAAATGAAAATCCGTTTTCATGGAATTACATTACTCAAGTGCAGCTGTAGGTTTACCTCATTTTTATTAAAAAATCACATACCAGATACGCACCTGTGTACAAGAAATAAAGCCAAGCCAGATTTAATGTGGCTGTGAAAAACCTGTGAAACTCCTCAGTTTCACAACTGCTTGTCCTGCTTTTTTGTGTAACACAGTGAACCACAGTTACACTATAGTCAGAGAAGCAGCATTTTGATAATGTTCAGAAATGGGGAAGAAAAAAGAGGCAGTATAATGTGAAATAAAAACGTAAGGGGAAATAAGGATTTTAAGAACAACTGCAAGTGAGATTAAGAAAATGTGTCTTGCAACATCATTAGCTTAGAAGCAAAATGAAATATACCTGTTACTTAATATAAAGTCTGGCAGTGATAAGTTTGTGGTTAAGTTCTTATGATCTTAAAGGTCCTTCCCAAATTTAACGATCTTGTGATTTTATTATGTACTACCCTCTAAAAAAGTTTCAGTTTTATTTATAAAAAGAATCAAGGCCTTGAAATAAGACGTTCAAGTACCTCATTCCCAGAAGTGCTCAAAGCAAGGTTGGATGGGGTCCTGAGAAATCTAATCTAATGGGTGGAATTCCTGTCCATGGCAGGGGCATTGCAACTGGTGACTTCTAAGGTTCCTTCCAACCCAAACCGTTCTAAGATTATTCTACACCCAAATCAGCCTTCTGACAGCAGGCATTTTTTAAACATTTGTTCTGCCTCATTTCTCACCTGCGCAGCAACAGTATGAGAGCGGGTGGGGAACAGCTTGGTGACACAGGCTGTGTTAAACCCAGCTTCTGACAAACCAAAGGCAGCCCGCAGACCAGCTCCTCCTGCACCCACAACAACTGCATCGAACTCATGGTCCACTACCGGGTATTGCGTAGAAATCTGGAAAAATAAATCACTTTGTTACGATCACAAACAGCTGGAGATAAGTCAAACAAGTCTCATAAAAACACAAGCAGGGTCAGTACAATCTTCTCAACAGATTTTCGCAGCAAATGCTACATCTGTTACACTCTCTTGATGGGAAACTGCCATTAAAGAGAGCCACGCATTTCAGCAACTCAGTCTCACCAAGCACTTGAACACAGGGCTCCACTGAAGTTTGAAAGTTTCATGTCTGTCAAGCATGAAGTGCATTATTGAATCACAGCATAAGAAGCACATACCGAGTCCGACACCTTCGTGGAGGCGTTTTTCTTTCCATAGACTGTGAAGTGTAAGTTCCGTGCAGGAGCCTGGCGCGCTGCTGGCCACTACGGAAAGAAGCCAAGACAACGATTATGGAACAAGAGTTTCCACAGATAGACTAACAGCACTCTCAGCTACCCTACGTCTATAACAGATCTTCACTTACCCTGGTAGCACATATACAAGAGCATTATTCATGTATTTCACAGCTACCTGCACTGAAGTTCTGGCTTTCCTATCATCATGCCATATAATCCAAAAAAGTTTGACTGATGAGAGAATAGCCTGCAGTTAACTGGGTGTCCCCGACTATCCATTACTGACTTCACCAACAGTGACCAGCCTCTCACACCTGTCTGAGGCTGCACCAACAGAAGAATATGTTTGCAATTAATGCTGAAGTATTCTTGCAGTTTTTTCATAATTAAGCACAGATGAAGCTTTGTAGGAACGATAGGAAGTAATGGAAAATCACTCTCCTGTCAAGTAATCCTCAGAATCTGAATTATTTCAGGTGGTCACAGTACTGAAAATTTAAAAAGGGAATGCTCTTCTGGCTGAGCAATGCTTCAAAAGAGAGAGATATTTCTCTTATTCTTCATTAAATTAGTGACCAATTTAGAACCGTTAATTAATACATAACCTTAGCACAAAGATGGAAGTTTCACCCTTCTGCAGTGTCACTCCTTACCCCTTGACTTGATCAAAATCAAACCAAAAAAACACCACACCCAAACCTACTCAGCATGCAGCCTTTGCTTTGATAGATAAAAACAATCACAATGTTAGTCTCCACCTCTCCAATGTATGGGAACATGGTATTCCTTCTCTACACAGTTCAGAAATAAGGCTAACTCAGCACGTATGATTGCTGAGAACAGCAACACAAAGCCACATTAGTGACCTATCCAGTGACATCAGCACTTCCCTATTTGAAATATAAAATGCAGTGGAGTGATTACCTGCAGCTGTTCATGGTCCCATCACCCTACAATATGCCAACATGCCAAATGTCCCTCCCCAAAATCCACCTCTTCCCCATCTCTGAAGTGAACTCCAGTACACTTTCCTCAATCTAGTTTTATCATTTCTCACACCAGTTTCCTCAAATTATCTTCTTGCATAACAGCAAATCTACTGTGTCATTATACTTGCTAGCACATTTCTGCTTTGAGCTCGAACAAAAGTCCACAAAGCAGGAAAAAGATCTCACTCTAAGTCTGAAGGAAACACTGATTGCAGTAATCCTGAACTGTTATGGCACCAGGAAGATCGTGGCCCTTTTGAAACTAAAGCTCCAATCAGGGCCAGCTCACTGCCATCTAAAGCGTGTTTAAGCCTTTAAGCCTTTCCCTCTGTAGTTGTCTTTCCTACACTTGCTTTGTAACACAACTTCAGCCCGCTTTTGTAATCTCAAGCTCGTTATGGGCATGCAGGATGAGAACAGAGGGAAGAAACTGAAAATTCGCACCTTACCATAGAGAACAAGCCTTCACGCAGGACTTACAGCCTGCCAACACAAACCTGCCAGACTCCTCAGCAGCCCTTTCAAGGCACAATCACCAGCCAGGTTCAAGCAATTCAGGTGTACACTGGCTCCCCAAACAGGTCCAGAATCACAGAATGCATTAGGCTGGAAAAGGCAGCTGAGACCATCGATTCCAACAAATGATCAAACACCACTGTGTCAACTAGACCACGGCACTGTCACATCCAGCCTTTCTTTAAACATTTTCAGGAATGGTAATTCCACCATTTCCTTAGGCAGCCCATTCCTTTCTAATCACCCTTTCTGTGAAAAAATTCTTCCTGCTGTCCAACCTGAACGTCCCCTGGTGCAGCTTGAGGCCATTTCCTTTCCTCCTGTTCCAAGTTCTGTGGGAGAAGAGACTGATCCCCATCTTGCTTCAACCTTTCCTCAGGCAGCTGCAGAGAGGGACAAACTCCTCCCTAAACCCCCTTTTCTCCAGGCTAAACAAACCCCGGCTCCTTCAGCCGCTCCTCACAGAACTCGTGCTCAGACCCTTCCCCAGCTTCGCTGCCCTTCTCCGGACTCGCTCCAGCACCTCACTGTCCTTCGTGAGCTGAGAGACCCAGAACTGAACACAGAGTTCGCGGTGCGGCCTCAGCAGGGCCGAGAACACGAGCACAGGCACTTCCCTGATCTTCCTGTGCACACTATTGTCAAATAGAGTCTGCGGCGAGCTCTTTGCCGTGGCTCGGGCCGCACCTGCCAGGCTCCTCCAGGGCCTTTCCCCAGCACATCCCATTCCCGCTGCCTCCCTCACACCCTGCTCAGGGCCTCAGGCTACGGCGCTCGCATCCCGAGCCGGGAGGCACGGCCCAGCCATGCCCACAGCCACCTACTCCCTGGAACCTGCCCCCGGGACACGAGTTGCGAGGTCGGTGCCGCTCTAAAATAGCGCCGGAGGAACCGAACCTGCAGGGGGTGGGGAGATCACCGGGAGGATCAAGGTCACGGAGGAGACAGCGGAGCCGGGCCGCCGCTGGGAAAGCAAGGCAAAAACAAGGGCAAGCACAGGGACAAGGGCAATGACAGGGACGAGGGCATGGACAGGAGCATGGACAGGGACTCACCCGGGAAGCCGCGGCCGGGCGCAGCCAGCGCTTCGCCAGCCCCCGCGCAGCCGCCGCCGCCGCCATCACGCACCGCAGACTTCGGGGAGGGGGGGGAAGCGGGCATGAAGGGCGCACGCGCGAGGCTCGGCGGGACCAAGACTGCCGGGGGGGGGGGCTGGGGGCTCACAGCGATCCCACCCCACCCAAGAACTGCGTGTGGAAGATTCCTAAACAGCCCCCGTTTTGCGTGTAAAGAACGTTAAAAAAAAAAAACAAACTTGCGTCGCTGCCATTATTTTTTCTGGGTAAAATACTGAAATATGTAGTTCTCCGATACTGTGAGATTCAGCCACTTTGTCTCTCTGACAGCGCTTGAAATTGTGCATAATAAACAGGCCGGCATCACTTTTTGAAGTGGTGGGAAAGACCACTTCGTAGACATAAGATTTGGACAGAAGAGCGAAGGGAAAACCGTGCTGTTTCTGTAGGACAAAAAGCAGAATTCCGCTGGAACTCCAACACCGCTGAGGGCCGCCCGCGGCCGCCGTCGCCGGCGCAGTAAAAGGGGCCCGCCCGGGGCGGGGCCGGACGTCCGGCAGCGCTCGGGGCCCGGGCGAGTCCGTTTGTTGTGCTCCCCCCTTTCCTCCCGGCTGATGGGCCGGCCCGGGCGGGGGCGGGGCCGGCAGGTGAGTGGCGGCGCCAGGGGCTCGCGCCCTCCCGGGCTCGTGCGTGGGGGTCCCGCCGTGGGGGGAGCGGGACGGGAACGGGAATGCGAGTGGGAGTGGGAATGTGAGTGGGAATGGGAATGAGAATGAGCCCGGGCCCGGCATGCTGTGCCACGGCCGGGGCTGCCGCTCAGAGCGCGGCCGAGCTCCCAGGCGTCGGGGCCGCCGTTCGAGGGGCTCGGACAGAATTCCCAGACCCCCAGCGGGAGGAGAAGGCGGCAGCGGGAGCGGCCCCGGCCCCTCTGCGCGCTGCTGAGTCCGCGTCTCCCTTCTGTGCATCGCAGGTGCCTTCATGAATAACTTAAACGACCCTCCCAACTGGAACATCCTGCCCAATCGGCGCGGTCCCGGCGATGACGGCAGCCGGTGGAATTACGCCCTGCTGGTGCCCATGCTGGGCCTGGCCGCCTTCCGTGAGTAGCGCTGGGCCCCGGGCGCTCCTGAGGGGAGCCGGCACGGCCGAGCCCGTGCGGAAACTGCCCCAGGCCCTCCGGTTTGTGGTGCTGGGAACACCAGCGCTGTTGGTACCGCTAAGGCAAAGAACGCTTTTCATAGGCGGAGATGAATACGTATTTAATAAGCTTCAATATACAAAGCTCTCTCAAGAAAAAATGGACACAGGATGTGCTGGAGAGCCCAGAGATAACAGTGATAGATGTTGCTGATGTATTTATTTACTGGGCCTAGAAGGTTCTCCATGCAGTACCTGCATCGGAAACCTCCAGTTTGTGTCTCCACGACTTTATTTTCCTTCTCTAATCTAAGGAGTGCTAGTATCGACAATAAAAGGGTAAGGGTATTTTATTTCAGAGAAAGCATGATCGTTTAAAGTGACTCACTGTGTAACTGGGACCATATAATATAGAAATACATTTTGTGGGACACTCAGAAGGGCAGGAAAGAAAGTTTTTTACCAGTTAGTAGCTTCCTTTCAGGCACAGCTAATTAATCATACCCCTCATTGTTACATGTTTTATACAAGTCTCATTTATATGTGATAGGTTGGATCTGGACCAGAGAATGTCAGAAAGAAATAGAAAAAGAAAAGCAAGAGTACTACAGAAAAGAGTCAACTTTACAAAAAGACTTGGAAGGCAAGTACCGGGATATAATCACGGAGAATCGCCGTGCTGTTGCTCATCTGGAGGTGGAGCTGGAAAAGGAGCGCAACAGGACCCTGAGCTACCGTGAAGCCCTCGTGTCCCAGAGCCGCAAACTAGTAGAAGAGAGGAAGCTCCTAGAACAGGAGCAGGAGAGGCTGGAGCAAGAAAAACAAGTCCTCTTGCACTCTGGGGCAGAAGGTACCTTGTACCAGAGTTGCCTGGCAAAGGAAGAAGAGTGGCAACAGAGAGCCAATATTTTACTAAAAGAATTTGAAGAGGGACTGAAGGAAAGACAGGACATCTACTGCAGTCTCATTGTACCCAGAAGTCAGAGACTAGAAATAGAGAAAAATCTGCTAGTTAAAGCAGCAACTAATCCTGTTGCTATGGCTTTACAAATGGAGAGTGGCTTGAAAGATATTTTCAAACATGATAACTACTGTGGCAATGTGCTGAACAGAACCAGAAGTCAAAATGGGAAGCTTATGTGGTTGTACCTGAGATACTGGGAACTAGCTGTTGAACTGCAGAAATTCAAGAGGGTAGAAAAGGCCATGTTAGGAAAACGCTGAGTAGGGGAGGCACTGGGATTCGGTGTGACCCACCGTGCATGGTAGGGACAATCACAGTTGTAGTCCGAAGCTGTTAAATTCTTCTGCTGTGTTGCTGTCTCTGCTCCTCCTTGCACTTGTATTTGCATGGGACATGTGCAGTGCTGGTGCCTTTCCTCTCACTAACAACAGATGCTCTGGTGAGCTGTGCATGCTCCTAAACTCCTGAGTGTGTTTGTGTTGCAGTGTAGAGATACGCCAACTCCCCAGGTATCAGAAGCAGCAAAACAGAACTCACTTGAGAGGGCTTTGCCTCGTTGATGGTCACACTCCAGCAACAGAGAATGGTCATTTTTCTCCCCCAGGTGCAGTAGCATATTGTGCTCCTTATCACTGACATTTTACACTGTCTCTCAACACTATCTTTTTTTATTACTATTTTTTTTTTAAATTATTTAAGCAAGACTGATTTTGAGGCAGATGTTAGGGAGAGATGGTGTTGGAGTGAGCTGCTTGACACATAAATCTTACATGTCTGTATGTACAATTATATATATATATATTAGTGTGTGTGTGTGTAAGTGTATGTGTTTGCATTCTGAGGGGGGAAATAGACTGGTCCTGTTTCAGTTCAGTCAGTCTTGCATTGTCTTCCAGCTTACATAAAACACAAACTGTTTTATGAATGAAACGTCCAAAAGATGCTAATTCAAATAATACATGAAGAAACAACAGACTGATGTCTTTTTGGCACTTGGGATCCATTCTCAGATTCTAGGGGAGTGTATAAACTGGAAGTTACATTTTCATATATTGGAGATACCTTAAGAATACTTGGGTTTTTCTCAGTCAAAGTTTTAGTTGTAACCCAACAATGTGCCACCAGTATGGATGTCCCCATGCTGCTGCTTCTACCTCTCAGGGCACTGGCTGCCTCCTGGTTTGTTTGCAGGAGCCTCCCTGCCATTGCACCTGGCTCTGCTCCTCGGACAGGTCCTGTTTGTTCTTTGCAGATGGGAGCCTGAATGCAGCCTGCACTGGTAGCCGCTACTCCCTCTGCACCTGTCTTCCTTCTCCCAGAACTGAAATACATAATCTTTTTGCAGCTCTGAAATTATGTGCTTGTGGTTCACCACTTTGCATACACATGACCATGAGAGCCTACAGATATATAAGCTTTGCAAACTTTTAAGAAAGGGAGCTTTTTAGTTTAGCTAGTAAAATAAAATAGATTTGGTAAACAATAAAATAATAAGTACAGTGAAATAATACAGGAAAATAAACAGATCCAGATTAAAAAATCCAACAAATTTTAAAAACCCAGTACATTTCATGAGTATACTTTGGGTCCTTTTAGCAGTAGGAACCACCTTTTTATCAAATGTGCCATGTATTTAAAATTGTAACTTTTTTCTTCCCCCTTTCTAATCCAACCTTAGACCTCAGAGGGTCAGTGTTTACCCTTTCATTTATAACATCTAGTCTTCTCTGTTACTTGACTTTGATTAGTGCTGGTAGATTGCCAGTTCATTAATTAGCAGTTTATTATTTACTGAAGGCTAGATTTGACAAATGCATTTGCTCTAGGCAATCATGTAGAACCACGGCTTGGAAGCAATCCAAGCTAAGTGAATGCTCATCTTCCTGCACATATGGGGGTTTTCTCTTACTACTTTCTCCTGGTTTCATTTTAGTCTGAGCACAGAAGACAGCAGATAAATCTTTTGAAATAACATGTGCAACTTAATCCAGTTACTAAGCAGAAATATCTAACATGGAACAAAATTCCTGAACAGAATGTTTCCCAGCTACTCTGTCTTCCAGTTGAGATTTTGCTCACCTTGGCAGTACTAATTGTACTGTTGTGTTGACTTACTAATCCTTTCTTCATACTGATTTTTTTTTAAATAAAGTTTTAGTAGACAAACTTGGAGAAAAAAGAGAGATCACAAATACCGGAAGGGCCACAGTTTGTCTGGGTGCCAAGCATATGCAGGCTGGGAGGTGAGAACACAATTGAGTTGCCACTCGTGTGACACCCTGAGCCAAGCTGCTGCAGCTGGACACAGGCACATTCTCCTGATTGCCCAGGAGAATGAATTAGTTTGAGTAACTGTAATTCCTTCAGGATGTGGGAAGTGACTGTCCAGCTGTGGCACACTTCACAGCACACAGTGAATCAGTGCCAGTGTGCTTGAGATTTATGCCTTGAATTTGTACAAGTTAGCATTAGAAGGTCAAAGGTTTTACGCTCTTTCATTTTTTCATAGTTTGCCACTCGTATCACTCAAAATGTTTAAAGAATATTAATCAAGGATGAAATACTATTTTTTCAGTATGAATATGTGCATTCAAGTCTTACACACTTGAATGTACAGGGTTGGAAGCAAGGTGCTAAAAGTTTGATATTCACTTTCTCTCTTTTAGAAGTGTTTAATAATTGAACAGTTGTTCATGGACACTTTGAAGATCATTGTATCAAGACACAAGGGTTATTTCAGAAAGCTTTTTAAAAGTGTATGACTGATTTAGAAGCACTGGTCCCATTTGTTTCTACCAAAACTCATGTTTGTGGGTATTCAATGTATTTTTAAAATATTCCCCCTTTGTATGTTGTTATGCTGAAAATTCTAGTGTAAGTTTTATCTTACCCAGCACATATTCTGAATTGGTTGTTTGGAACTGCCCATATACATATGTAGAATGCCATAATAATTTGTTTTCAAAGTATTTAATGAACTTATTTTTATTATAAAATTGTCACTCAGCTGTTAAGCAATAGCAATTAATAAAAACATTCACATATTTCTACGCTGTTTTGTTACTTGGGAAAAGTGGGTGGGAGAACTGGAATTTGCAACTTTATTCAGACTTTCCAAACTGATTGCACTATTTTAGGTTTTACAAATTGTACATTTTTTAAATTGGCATGAAAAAAGTTTTGGTCTTGGTGCTGAGAAAAGAATATGTTATAAAGTTTTTCTTAGAACAGAACACTTTTCTAAGTGCAGAGTATTAGTGCACTTATGCAAACATAAGTGCAGAGCATTAACTAAAGATGTGGGGTTAAAGGTGACCATCCCTCTGAACGATTTGGGACATTCCTTAAGCAGAATGTTGTGTAGGATATTCTGCCTTCCTCCAGAGTCCCTCAGATGTCTCACCCTGTGTGTCAGCTGATTTTCATTTCCCTCATCTTCCCGCTCTCTGTGAAGAGCTGCAATCCAGCTGCTCTAGAATAGTGTTCAGGCACTGAAAATCCTTGTTCCTGTAATAAAAGATCCTCAATCTATTTGTATTTGACCCAATCCTCACCATCCTCTGACTCTTTAAAGCATGGGATTAAAGCATGATTTCTCGTCCTGTGTGAGGGTGAGAAAACTGAGTGTTCCTCTGCGGAGGATACAGGGCAGAAACAGTTCAGTTTCTGTGTCAACAGTTCAGTTACTGTGGTGAAATCAAAGGAATTTGAGTTATTGCTGGGGAAAGAAAAAAAAAAGGATGAAAAGCAAGTTTATAGCTGCAGTTGTAGTGCAGCTGGATATGAAAGCTTTACTGGTGTGCATGCCAAGGCCCACATTTATTGGTCATTAAGAAATAAACTGAAAGTAAATGTGCTTCTGGAAACAAGGAGTCTGTGGATGGAAGAGTTTCCAGAGAGCCAGTGGATTGTGAGAACAGTGGTGGCAGCTGTTCACAGTCATACACCCCAAGAGCCCTTTGCTGAGATCTCCCGGGCTGCCCGGCTGCTGAAAAAATGCCTCTTCACTCTTGTGTTCGTAACAGCTTTGTATTTCGAGATACCTCGCCTCTAAACAGCGCAACCAGAGCAAAACCCTCCGGGGCTGTGGCTGGTGCCTGTGTCGCTGGGTGCTGCTTCCCCCTCGTGGCTGACGGCTCTTGCAGCCCGCAGCCGCATCCTCCGTTCCATGGGCTCCGCTGGAGCGCCCCTCCTAATGCCGTCAGAGCTCCCCGGCCCAAGCACCTCCCGGGGTAATCGCAAGAAAGGAGAGCAAGCCCGTGGTGTTCGGTGACCACACCGGGACGATGAACTTGTCTGCACTGAGGTGGGTGCTGCGGCACACCTCTGTGCAAAGGCGGCAGGCAGGGGTTGGGTGTGGGTCAGTAACCTGTTAGCACCTCATCGTATATTGCAGGGCTGGAACAGCAAACCGGGACAAACTCGATTAAAGAACACTGTCCACTGTTTAATGAAGATGGCAGGAAGCAATCTACAACTCTCCACATGTTCTGCTGCCTGCTGGAGGAGAGACACTCGTGGTGAGACAGATCCCAAGCAATGGCATTTCACTAAGTAGTTTAGGGGGATGCTGACCATTATAGAATGGTTTGGGTTGGAAGCAACCTTTGAAACTCATCTAGTCCAGCCCACCTGCAATGAGCAAGGACGTCTCCAAACAGACCAGGTTGCTCAGAGCCCCATCCAACCTGACCTTCAATGATGGGATGAAACACCTACCATCTCTCTGGGAAACCTATGCCAGTGTTTCAAAACTCTTGTAAAAAAATTCTGCCTTACATCTAGTCTAAATCAACCCTCTTTTAGTTCAAAACCATTATCCCTTGTCAAATCACAACAGGCCTTGCTAAAAATTTATCCCTATTCATAATAGGCCCCCTTGAAATACTGAAAGGCTACAGTTAAGTTCTCCCTGAATCTTCTCTTCTCCAGGCTGAACAGCCCCAATTCTCTCAGCCTGCCTTCACAGAAGCACTCTAGCCCTCTGATCATGAGATCAGACAATTTTGTGCTGTCCACAGAAGCATTTCTACCCCTATGCTCCTCACCTGTTTTTCCCCTCAAAGTTATTCCAAAGATAAGATGTGTTTAAAGATGAAAGCAATATTTTGGTGATCTTCTGGCTATACATAGTGAAATATTAAAGACAACACATCTCCTTCCATGATGTCAAAAAGAAGAACAAAAGAACAAAGCATGCTGCTGCTGGAACTGATATTACTTCAGCCTCTTTCTGGGAGATAAAATGGAGAAAGAGACCATGTGAGCATCAATGTCAGCTCAGTTCTGGATGAACTACACCAGACATGCTCTTCATGCTCTTGTTCCCTTTAATTTTTCTGTGGCTAAGGACGCTGCTACTTCCACAATAAACATAAACAGAAAGATTCTAGGCATGTCATATTGCTGAAGGAAACTCCTTGACACCATAAAACCATTCCAGAATGGGATGCATATGGAAGTCACTGTGTGTAACATCCTTCCTCTGTTGTGTTCCCAGTAGTCTGGGACAGAGTTCCAACAACAGCTCAGCACTCTTATTTCTCCCTTGCTGTGATACTTGTTGGCACAAGTTGGAACTTCTCTCCAATCTGGAGAAGTTTACAATCTTGTGAGGAGAAATTTAGCCTCCAAGGTTTATCAGATATCTCCAAAATCTTTAGGTATCCCTGCTTGAACTGTTGTGGGCTGGTGGCAGCAGCTTTCAAGCACTCACATAGGAGATGAAATCATGCCAGCTGAGGAGCTGTGAGAGTTGTGCCTTTAGGTTACTTATCAGGCAGAGTTTGAGAACAACGGAGCATGAAACTTAGATCAAGTTAAAGATCTACAGATCATTTATTGGCAAGGTAACCTGCATGACTACCTGTGATTGTTTATTACCCTTAAAACTAAGCAACTCTGAAATATTTTGCATCCCTTTCTAAGATGATCATTATTGTCCCCTAGGCTGGAGATTTTGAGTCTGCTCTGCACATCTGGTCAAGGACATCACCTTTTGGCAGTTTGTAAAAGGATTTTGTGTTTTCTCCACCTATTTTAAAGGATGAGAGGTCACAGAGACCACTTTTTTTCTTCTTGTTCTTGTTCTTCTTGTTCTTCTTGTTCTTCTTGTTCTTCTTGTTCTTGTTCTTGTTCTTGTTCTTGTTCTTGTTCTTCTTCTTCTTCTTCTTCTTCTTCTTCTTCTTCTTCTTCTTCTTCTGCTTCTTCTTCTTCTGCTTCTTCTTTTTCTCCTTCTCCACTATCTTTACATTTCCATCCTTTCCTGGTTACATGAGGAAGAGTAATTGTATTGCTGTATATAATGCTTTGACTACCAAGTAGAAGCTGACTGGAAAGAAAATGGTAAGTATGGTAAGTATGGTAAGATATGGTAACTATGGTAAGTATGGTAAGATATTGCTATAGAATTACTAAAGTAAGGGATTTCACTCCAGTATCTGCTGCAGTACTAAAAAGGGTCAGAAAATAATATAGTTAATCCTAATTGCCTGGTATATTGCAAGGAACAATGAAAATATCTGAAGAGTTACAGATTTGTCCTGTGTCATACTAGATATGACAGAATCCCAAAGAAAGGATCCTATTTTCATATTTTATTTTTTGTTCCTGAAACTATTGGTTGCAACCTGAATCCTAGTTGCAAACAATGTGTATTTCCAGTGGTCTCTGCTTTTCTCAATGGCTTTACATGAAAGAAATTGTTTTTTAAAAGAATAGTTCTGTCCTTCTTCTTCCTATTTGTCCTCCCCTTCACAGGATCCAGATAAAAAATCTTCCCCTGAGGCAGTCTCCTCCAGCCTGTGATGGAGGGCAGAAGAATCATAGAATCATAGAATTCCTTGAATTGGAAGGAGCACAGAAATATCATCAGTTCCAACTCTCTGCTTCTCACAGGAGCATAGCTGCACATAATTTTATGTAGCTGTGAAAGATTTCAGTTTGCTTTTAAATTATCTCAAATGTTTTATTGTGACAATAAATAGGAACAATTAATACACTATTATGAAACTGCAGAGCAAGTTGATCTGAAAGCTATTGCACAAGGAATCTGCTGAATCTTTTAGGACCCAAGGCTTCAAACTTCAGTTTTTAGCAGTGGATTCCCAATCTTTTGCTTAACCTTTATTGGGATGTTTCAAAATCCTGCTAATTCTGTCAGCTGTTCTGATTTTGTCCTTGTCAGCAGATGGACTCACACCTAAAAGAAGACGAGCTGCTTGAGTATTTGTTTTCTGTTCAAATCCTCTTTTGCAGTACGATGAATTACTACAGTTCCAAAGGTGGAAACTGTACATGGAGCAGTTGCCACACCAAGTCCATCTGCTGCCATAGTTCTGGCCAGCCCGAGTCTGGCTTGGCTCAGCTCTGCTGGTGCCTGCAGGGTCCCTGGCACTCTTGGCACGGTGCCTGTCCTGGAGGTGGCTGTGGCTCCTTCCGTGGTGGAGGAGGCGAGGGTCAAGCACTCCAGACAAGCACTTCAGCCGGGTCCTTCCGTCTGCCACCTCCACTCCTTCATGGAAGAGAAGAACCTGTCCTTAGAATCACAGAATTGCAGAATCACTGAGGTTGGATAACACCTCTATGATCATTGAGTCCAATCATTTTCCCAAACAGGTTTGCCACTAAACCGTGTCCCCATGTGCCACATCCACACACCTTTTGAACACTTCCAAGGCTGGTGATACCACCACTTCCCAGGGCAGCCTGTTCCAATTCCTGCCCACCCTTTCTAGGAAGAATTTTTCCCTAGTATCTAATACAAAACTCCTCTGGCATAACTTTCTATTTCTTTTGGGTCCTGTCACCTGTTACCTGGGAGAGGAGACCAATTCCAATCTCATTACAGCCACCTTTCAGTCCTTCTCCATAAGGGATAGCTTCCTGAAAGGCTGGAAGTAAGCTGTGCTGGCCCAGGGATGCCTGTGCTGGCACGGGGAGGTCACAGCAGGAGCAGCTGCCCCGTGGCCAGTGTGGTAGAGTGTGTCAGGCTGTGCCTGAGCTGCAGGGGAGGACAGCTTCTCTCCCAGCTGGGAACATCCCTGTGGAGCCAGGCTGACAGGACATTCTGAGGGCTGGCCATAGCTAGGAGACCCTGGGCCCAGGTGGTACCACACAATGACCAGACCTGGCCCCACAAAAGGGAACGAGTGGCTCTGTCCTTCCTGTGGCCTTGTTTTATATCCCCAATAACTTCCTGCTACCATTTCTTTATTGCCACCCTCTCTCATACTCTTTCATAGAATCATCATCATCATGACAAGTTCATCATCATGACATGTTCATCTCTGAAAAGGAGCATGCCCACATTCTTCCACAAATGCTTACATGTCTATGTTCCAGCAAAATATAGAGTTTTTATAAAGGGAACATTTCCCTTTTAATTAAGTTTTTGTAAAATTTTGTGTTAGTTACAGACAAGCTGGCTTATTTTTTTTATGGCCCTTTTTAACTTTTGACAAAACATACATTAAAAACTTGGAGGTAGGAGACAAAAAAACAAATGTTTCATTAGAAATGTTTTAACACAAGTAATCCAATCTAAATGTAAGATCCATTTTCTCCTGCATTTATAATTAGCAGTCTGCAACACATTTCTTGTGCAGTAGCCTATATCATCAAAGGATAAATTTTGTAGAGATTTATTAGCCCAAATAAACATGTGGCACCTGTGAAATACAAGCCTAGCATCTCTTGAAGAAGGAGTTTACCTTAGAGCACAGGAAAAGGCTCTGCTGAATAAATCAGTGACTGTGAGAAGGGAAGAGCAGCCTCAGCTTGCCCGTTCCAGTCCACAGGGTGGCAATACAGACAAACCTCCGAGCACCTGCGGATCACGGCGGAGCTGGTGGCACTGCTACTGGATGTAAGCCCTTCAGAAAAAGGCACAGTGCCTTCCAAGGTCATTAGCCAAGCTATTTTACACTGATAAAGACACTTGAGCTAGATGCTAGACCAGCGTCTTTGCTTCTGCAAATATTTAACACCCTGTAGATAACCAACAACCGCTGGCACCTTGCATTACCAGAGCAAGATAAAATTCTTCAGAAAGAGGATTTATTCAATGTAAGGCAATCAGCACTGTATTTTTGGATCATGATAGAAGCTGCTTGCTCATGAAACTTAGGAGAGAGAAGTTTTCAGTAGACCAGTTGCCCCATGACCAAAACTAGATGTATTAATTGAACTAAAGAGGAGATATAGCATGAACATGGTGTTGCAGATGACACAACAGAAGGAAGGGATGCCATCCATGGAGACCTGGACAAGCTTGAGAAGTGGGCACATGAGAACATAATGGAGTTCAACTAGTCTAAGTGAAAGGTGCTGCACCTGGATCAGGGCATTCCCAAGCACAAATACAGGTTGGGTGTCAAATGGACTGAGAGCACCCCTGCAGAAAAGGACTGTAGGGATGTTGGTGGACAAAACCCTGGACTTGAGCCAACAGTGTGCCTCTGCAGTGCAGCCCAGGAGATGAATCAACCAACTCCTGCATCCAAAAAAGCATGGCCGGCAGGCCAAGGGAGGTGATTCTCCACTGAACTCTGTGCTCGTTAGTCATCACCTGGAGTACTGCACGAGGAAGATGTGGACCTGTTGGAACAAGCCCAGAGGTGTCCACAAAGGTGATCAGAGAGCAGGAACACCTCTCCTATGAAGACAGGCTGAGAGAGTTGGGGCTATTCAGCTTGGAGAAGAGCAGGCTCCAGGGAGACCTTAGAGCACCTTCCAGTACCTAAAGGGACTACAAAGAAGCCAGAAAGGGACTTTTTGACAGGGCAAGCAGTGATAAGGCTTCAAAATTAAAGAAAGTATGTTTAAATTAGATAATAGGAAGAAATTCTTCACTACAAGGGTGGCGAGGCACTGGGACAGGTTGCACAGAGAAGTTTTGGGTGACCCATCCACAAGCTGGGTGGGGGCTTTGAGCAGCTTGGTCTAGCAGAAGGTCTCCCTGCCAGTGGCTGGGAGGTTGGAACTAAATGACCTTTAAGGTCCCTGCCACAGCATTCTGTGGTTCTGTGATGACTCTGGGAACAAAGAACTAGGTAAAAATCTAATAATGATACTAAGCTGCGCTTGAAAGCAGAAATTGTGATCTAAGGGGAGAGTGCTAAGGCAGTTCTTGAAGGATCAGTTTAGGAACAATGTTCTGTCATTCTTCTACTAATGACTAAGGACAAAAAATAGTAGCATGGTAATTAAATGTTCCTGACACATTCTCGGAGGGACTGGGAATGCTGTTATAGCATCATTCAGGAAGAGCTGTGCAGCTCAATGCACTGGAGTCACAGAAACAGAGTGAAATTGAACATATACTTTCAGCAACTTAGAAAATAAAATTCTGTCACAAGCTAGGAAAACCTTAACTGGAATTAGGAAAGGAGAAGAAAGTTGCTGCTCCAGTGGTTAACCAGGAAATAGCACATCCACAGACCTGACAGGGTCATGGAAAAAGCAGGTGCTATCACTAGGTAGACTGAGAGATATTTCAAGTCATGTTAGGGAAACATTTCAAAGAAATATTTAATATCTATTACATATACAATATACATATACAATATCTGTATCTATTACAAAGATATTGAACAGCCTTTGGAATCAACTTTGAATAAACATAATGAGATTGCAAAGGGATGCTACGATGTGTTCACCTTTCTTCCAGGGGCTGGGCTTACAAGATCTCTCCTAGTTCTTAGCTTTGACCACTCTGTATCACTGCATGCAATGAGCCTGTACCTGACAACATTTCTTGTGACATATACAGTGTTAGATTTATATATAGTCTTCTGTGACAAGTGACTTATCTTTTGAAAACAACAAGGTTCAAAGGGAACAGATTTGTTATGATTGTGCTGAAATAATGAGGAGTAGTATCTGTGATATTTGTTAACCAGAATCTTCTTTTATTATTTTTGTCCACTATATCTAGGGTTACTGAAAAGGTGAAGGGACCTTTGATTTCAAGCCCATTTATAAGAAAGACATTATGTTCTTCAGACCTTGTTCTGTACTGATTAGAGGCATTGGGGTAAGCAGATTCTACTTATGACTTTAAAGGTCAGATTTTATGATCCCTTTCAATCTCCATCCTTTTGGTCAAAAGATTTAATAGAGTACAATCTACTACAGAAAAACATTTATTATGAAACATACAATTTTGTAAGCACACATAATTGAAAACTGAACGTGATAGTGAGTCACAATCAGTTTATCTTCCTGATAAAAAATTACATAAAATCTCTATATTTAGTCTGAGGCCAGTGGAATCCTACTATTCCTCATTTGCTAGGGCTATATTTGCATTTAAGTGAGTTTAAACAGGGGAGTGGCAAGGGGTGTTACACATCCTTATAGGCGATTAGGGTTTATAGCCAAATTATCTCCTGAATTACATTAGCTGAAATCAATGTATTCTACTGGATGAACAGACTGTTCTGTAAAACCTTGGCAGATAAAGCATTAATAAGTGTCAGAGCTGACTTGGTCAATCGAATGATTTGCTGACGCTTCTTTTTACCACAAGCCTGCACTTACAAGTCCAGTGCCAAAGGTTCAGTATATATAGCTGAAGACAGCAAATAGATGGTCTCTTTTGGAGCAGGGTTCTGACAAGCTGCCTTTCTCATTAGTCCTCACTGGCAGCACTTTCAGGCAGGAAATTTGAAGCATGGTAAAGCTGAAGCTGCCCAATCCTGGCCTGGAGGACAGGATACCTTCCCATGCTGAACTTGAGGTCCTTGAGAAAGAAGAGGCAGGCTCCAGACCAAAATGGGACAACAAGGCACAGTATATGCTGACGTGTGTAGGGTTTTGTGTGGGCTTAGGAAATGTCTGGAGGTTCCCGTATCTCTGTCAGAGCCATGGAGGAGGTATGTCTTTAATTCATCTTAACTAACTTTGGGTATAAACCAGGTTTAATCTCTCTTTTGGTAAGCAAATAGTGGAATATGTTTAGAACAGTTCAGGTCCTGTGAGAATAGTGATGTTCTCTCTAAACACTGTGTAACAGGTCATGGCCACCCACCGAAGTCATGTTAGTGATGGAAGAAAAGGAAGGGTCAGCTTTTATTTCAGGACAGAAGACTGAACAAATGAGTCTTCCACTGTCATGTACACAGTTTATTTTCTCAATCTAAACTCAATGTTGCTTTACATACATACATACATATAGCGTGTATTTAAAATACTAATAAACTACTTGGGACTATGACTCTGATCATGATACCAAATGATCTTTTTATAATAAGTTTTTCATTGGGCTTGGACTGATCCATGTATCACCGGTAGAGTCAGTATTTGTGTAATTTGTGCTAGGATTAACAGCATGAATGAAGATAACATTTAGAATATTTGTTTAGCAGTTGGTGTTATTAAGTCATTTAAAATCCAAGCTTATATTATGTACTGTATAGTTTACTGGGACTCTTTAAGGTTTAGGAAAGGACTGAATGACCATGTTAAAAATTTTGTCTTCTTTTGCTGTTCATTTTGAAAGGTAATTTTGAACCGAACCATTGTTTAAATATTATACAATATAAATTTTTCATTTTCTTACAAACTTCTTTGTCTGCTATCGGGCTATTGTCCATGTTTCACTCTGGGATATGTGTAAAATATATTTGTTTCTTTGTAGTATTTGGTCTTATAAGAAAAATTTTGGCTTAAAGAACAGTATTTCAAAGTAATAATCTTTTATATGTACATGGTGAGATGTTTAAAAATCACTTTCCTAGTTAGAATAGGGACAAATGAAGGCTCTGGGGAGCTGCTCACACAGACTCAGGGACATGGAACAGGTGGCTCAGTTGCAAGAAGAGATGCTTTTATCATTAAGATTTCTCTAGCTTGGGCTGATGTTTAGATTTTGCAGTGCAAACTGGAGGTCATTTGCAGCAGAGTCAGCTCTTGCAGCAAAAAGGTTACCACACACACACACAATCAGAAGCTCTTTTCTGTGTTTGGCAGTTTTAATTTGGAAAAAGTGGATGTAGATCTCCAAAACTGATGGCACTCATTGGCTTCTCAGGTTTTAAACTTAGTTTTAGAAAGTGGACATGTCCTGTTTTCCAGGGTGGAATTATAGGCACTTCCCTGCTTTTTGGTCTTTCTTTCCCTTATGTTCTAGTCATGTGAAATGGACCTGAAAAGCAAGCGCCCAAAAAATGCAAACAACTTGCTGTGGATCATGGTTTTATCACTGATGTCAGTGAAGATTTATGAATTTCTTGTGTGTGTGTGTCAGTCCTCTGGCAGCAATTATTTCTCTTTCTCATCATCCTGTAACTTGTCCTTTCTCAGGAAACACTGTCAGGAACACTGACAGCATTTAACCTGGGCTTCTTTTTTTCCTGGGACTCTCTCACTCAAATTTTAGGCAGAATTTGGTATGGACCACATAGCAGAGAAATTATAAGCTAACACAGAGATACGTGTCCTTCTAGCTAGACTCACCACCTTCTCTAATATTCTTCTGCACAGCACCAAATGCTGTGATTCATATCAATAAACACAAGTAATGCTCTCCTATGACTTCTTAAAAAGTCATAGGGTCATCAAGTCTTAAAAAGGACTCCCTAATTTCATCACACATAAGGATGGAGAGCTATTGTGCAATCTCCCCTCTTCCTCCTCCTCTTCGTCCTCTGCTGTACAGTGCACCTCAGCCTCTCATGGTAGGTCTAAATCAAACTCTTGCCACCACTGTCCTCCTCCCATTAGTTTCTGTTCTCAAACAAAAAAAGACTGGCTGCTTTTTGGATGGATGTCTTTGAATTTGAACATGTGATTACTTGTGTTGAAAAAAATATCTCAAAGTTCTTATTTCTGAAGATAATTTGGTGTTGAGCCAATTTTTGCCTTGTGAGATTTTCTGACTCCCGCATCTCTGGTTCCCATTCAGCCGTGTTCACAGCACACCAAGAACCCAAGAGCGGCAGCACTGCAACATCCTGGATTGCAGCTGTCAGATTGCTGAAGGAAACTCCCTGACACCAGAAAAACACCCACAATGGGATGACTGTGGTAGTCATTGTGTACAACAGCCTGCCTCAGCTGTGCTCCCTTTATCCAGTTTCACCCACATCCAGTTGGAAATGCGTGTTTAGTAGACATTTTGGGCAAGTTTTGCCTTAGTCTATGCCCCTCAACATGGTGGCCAAGATGATTCATTCTCCTTTGCATTGGTGTGGTCCACTCAGGGGCAGAGATGTGCCTCTATAACAGAGTAGGGTGAAGCTGTAACATTATGCATATTTTTCCAAATTATCCACTAGAAATCAAACATGAGTTCACTGAGGAAACTCCATTCTGCCCCAGCAGTCCAAGTGCCCTTATGCTGGATGGTGTCTGTCCTCATGTGTCAAGATATGTCCTCACTAAATCTGGGATGCAGAGCAGCAGGAATCCCTGTTCCTGCTCTCTCATTGGAAACAGGGATTGTGTTCCTCCTTTGATTGTTCCTGGAGTGATTATTTTAGAGTCCTAAAGCTCACATTGGGTATGATGGTGGATTATGGTTGTACATTAAGAGATTTAAAAAGAAAAAAACAACCAGCTATTTGCTGTGTAGGAGATATCTGCAGTGGATGTGAAAAAGTTCCTGTGTGACCACATAGACTGTCTCCTGAAAATTGTTTCTAATTTCTAAGGATTGGCTTTGTTACCTTCTTTCTTTTTGAAAACGAGTTATGTGGATGAATATTTGGATCATTTTGGATGGGTGGGGTCTGGTAGCAATGGTGTGGAGAATATTTCAGACAAGGACCCTCCTGAATGAGGCTGGATGTCCACCTGCTTTCTGAACCAGCACTTGTACATGTTACATCCCTTATGAAACATAAATGGACCACAGTAAAGTATAAAATTTACCCTTGTGTAGTACTTGGGCTTCAAAGAACATGGACTTTTTCTCTGCAAATTTTCTGCAGTGAAGATAGTTAAGAACACTGAGTTTATAAGTAATGCTTATTTTCAGATGTTGAACTTTAATCTGGAATTATTTAAGAGCTGCTTCTTCCTAAGCATAACACTATGATAGTGTTTTCACACTGAGATATCCAAATACACAAAAAGAAATTGGTGTTTACATAATTTACTTACTTTGGTTGTCATAGATAGTGAGTTTATATTTTTTAAAATGGAATATTTACGCCAGTGAAATTTAGTAGAGCAAAGCACATTTTATCCTTTAATGTCTTCAAAGTTGTCAAATCCATCATTACCAAAGGCGAAACAGAGTTCAATACGCACACAGTGTAAAAGGTGTGGTGTTTGCCTCAATGATTTCACCATCTTAATGAGATTGAAATTTCCCTTCATTTGATAGCTGTCTCTGACATTGCTCATAGCTTTTGTTTAATCTTTATTGAGCAACATGTCATTTAATCAACTGTTAAACATTTTCATTTTATCCCTGATGACCATTATAAAAAAGAGGATTCATATATAATGTTTAAACCATTGATTTAAAAAAAAAAAATCTCTAACTGTACAGCTCTCATATGAGAACCTTGCACTGCATGAGGTGAACTTTTTTATCTCTGTGCACGCCACGCTGAAAGAAGGGACAGTAATGATGTCAGCAATTCCTCACTTAGCAGCTGATGAAATAACATGTTGCTGCAGTTAAGGTCTGAGTTAGTTATATTGTGTTAGTACACTAGAACATCTCCATCTGAAGTCTGCCTGCCATCCCTTTGTGAGGAGCTACGGGCAAGCAATAATGATTTTTTTCAATTTGACATCAGAAGCTCTTAGATTAGAGAAGGAGTAACAGCTATGCAGATGTTCAAACCAAATATTATTTGTTTTGAAATACAGTATTGAAACAGGATGAGAATGTAATATCTCAGTTGCAAGGTTTTCAGGCTGGAATATCAATCATTGTTTGTGCACATCTATAGTGTCTATTTTCAGATCATTGGTTCATTTGTTAGGATCATAAAATTGTGACAACTTAAAAAGTATTAATTTATTTTTTGTGTGTGCCATGTGCACCTGGGAGTGTTCTAAAGGTGTGTGGGTGTGGCACCTGGGCACAGGGTGTAGTGGTGAACACTGTGGTTAGTGATTGTAGTCCATGATCTTAGAGGTCTTTTCCAACCATAATGACCCTACGAGTCTATATAGCAGTTTTAGCCAAGTCAAATTGTTATTTTTCCATTAAGGCTTCTTTCATAAAGATTGGGGAGAAATTGAGAGAAAGGGAAAATGCAGCAGAGATGGATTTCTGAGTTGGCTGCTAGAATTGAACCCTAGAAACCAAAGAACCCAAGAAAGAGAAATGTAATACATAATTGAGAGCTGTAATTTTATTTCCCTTGAAAATGTAACAATATTCCTACAGCTAAATATTGGTAGTTTCAAAAACATAAAATGCTATTCAAAATGCTGAGTCCTTTGTGGCATGGTATTTTCATCAGGATGAAGACACATCAGGATGAATGACTAATCACTGTAAAGTGATAAGTGCACCAGAAAAGATATTTTTTATTGAAGCTGGTTGCCAAAGGTAGATGTACAGGCATGGTATTCTCAGACTTCTATAAAGCATGTCATTTAGCCACACACACAAAACCATACTAAAAAATTATCAGATTTTAAAATCAATGTCGTTCATCTTGCTTGCATTAAAACCTAGTTACTACCATAAAAATGTAGAGTCATAAACTGAAAACATTTCAGAGGAAAGCCAGAAGAAAAACTGAGACACCCTTTTTGTCAGACAAAGACTGAAGGGCTCATTATGATTTATTTGTAGAGATGTTTGCCAAACTTCCAACTTTGCTGACTATTCCTCTCTTTCTTCTGCATCAGTCTATCCCTTCAGGAAAAGGATTAGGTGGACATCATCTCCAAGACAGAGTATCTCATTTATTTTCTTCCTCACATCTCACAGCTCAGCTACATCCCCTTCTCGGGAGACCATTTAGTCCTTGCAAGAACAGCCTTGCATCAGTGTGGAGCATCTCTGTGCTACATCTAGGAGCCTCAGGCTGGTGCTGCCTCACTTTGGAGAAGGAAGACTTTTTTGTAATGCCAGGAAAGAGTGAATGGTGATGATCCACCCTCGTTTTCAGAAAAGTGAACCCCCCTCGTTGCAAATTCAAATTTTGCATTGTGGTCTTAGTTGAGACATATTACAAATGGGTGTCAGTGCTAAAGCAGGCAATTCTTGACTCATGTCTTTCTGACTGTGTATTTTCATGTCACAAACCTGTGAAACATATAGGGCTTGTCCCAATTTTTGAGGATCTAGGATCTCTTCCAAAACAAGGTTCTTCCCTCTGTTTCCCACCACTTCAGGGACTCCTAAAAATCTACTGACTGCAGGAGTTACTACTGTCAGATGTAACAGGGTAACCCTCTCTCCATGATTTGTTGACTGTCAGCTGAAAGGCATCAAAGCCAGGAATGGCAATAACTCCTCATTTACCTGTGCCTGGCATCACTGTTGACAGTGCAAAGGTTTTTCACACGTTGCCACAGGTTCTATCCACATTGAAACTGTGTCAAACTCAGTTACTGCAAGGAACTGACTGTCTGTCCTTTCAGTTTCTGAAGGCTTGTCCCATTTTGTCTTTATAGACTTCCTCAGCTGTGCTGGAATATGCAGTGGTGTGCACCTAAGTGCCCCTATTCATCTGATTAGACATGCAGTGCATGCAAATTTGGCTTCAGAGAGTTTGTTCTCTGCTGATTCTCCACCCTCTGTCTGTGAATACCACTTCTCATAACTGTTTTACTTTTGCTTTCACAGCAAACGAGATTTTTGCAGTGTATGCAATGAGGGCACCCTCACTGCTGCATTCCATGCCCTTCCATCCTGATGGGAAGGAACCCATCCTGCCCCTCCTGATGGGAGGGTCAGTGGGGCAGCCTCCACACACACAGTCTCCGGCCTTTCACAAAGAGAGAGTTACTTTACCAGCACATGGAAATGCAAGCAGCCATAAATATGCCCTGTGCTCCAAGCTCATGTCAGGCTGACACAGTTTCCCTCGTGTCACCCTCTGGCCAGGAGGTCTCATGAGGGTAAGACCAGAGAAGGACACAAGGATAAACAAATCATTGTGTTTATGCCAGCAGGTTTAAATTCCAGAGTATTCTGTCTGTGTCAAGCTCCAGACACCTCACAAGAGTCTGAAACCTGATCCTGCAGAGTTTATATGGATGCCTCATCTGGATCTTGTTACCTGCTCTTTTGGATGCCATATAGGTCTCTGCTGTACCATACTCTCAATTCTCTCTGGTAAAGCCCTTCTTGAGAAATGGTAACAATTAAGTCCAGAAGAGGGATCTGTACAGCTACCTGATCCAAACACTCCCTATTTGCACTGAGGATAAGTCCTTGTCACCCTTCGAAACTCAGCTTGCAGTGATTTCAGATCATGCCTTGAAACTTAAGCATGGACTGGCAGTTAGTTCAGCTAAGGTGCTCCTAATGGAGACACATCACCTTTTTGTGTCAGGTCCCAGTAAGATCACTTGAGGACTTGATTAGAAATTATCTCCCTGGTCAAAAATCTATGTACAACCTTCATGGTATTTTCAAGCTATGACCAATTGTTCCTTATCATAGAAAAGTCTTTTTTGACCACTACCTTCTCTGTTGGCAGAAGAGGAGGAAGATCAGGCTGTCTCCCATGCAGCTTTAGAAAGCATTCAAAGGCAGTCCCAACCTTTTGCTTTCAGAGGACAGCAGGCAGACTGATATTCTGATTTAGGTTCCATTTTTTCTCACTAATCCTAGGTTTACAGTTCACCTCACACAGTTCTTGCAGTCTGGGCAGACATGGCTTTCTCTCCAAGACAAGGAGATTTAGCAGCAGCACAGTCTCTCCCTGTCGACAGCACAGTATATAAAATTTGCTACAGGACTCTCAGAGTTGAACCATCTTCTATGGTGGACATGGCAAGAGTGTTCTATCAGCCTCAGGGGATTTCCCTCGGGTGCTTACAGAGGTACCTTTCTTAAGATGCTGTAGAAGAAGTCTTTAAGTATAACATATCTATGACAGAGCAGTCAGATAAAGGGGTCTCATGACCTTCCTTGCACAGACACAAAAAGAAGGAAGGAAAAAAAAGAAAAAGATGTGCAGTGTGCTCACAGCTTGCCAGCTTTCTTGATAGCTTGGAATTCCCAGGAAGTAAATTTCAGTTTCTGGAATGGTTTTCATTCTTCATATTTCCTCTTTCACTTGCTATCTGATTTTCACTGCACACATGAGGAGAAAGTCAGTAAATACCCAGACCTGAACCCTTAACATTCTGGTCTACATTCTTTTCATTGCATTCAGATTACTTGTTCCTATTTAGATGAATCATTTTGTAATGACAGATAACCATAATTCTAATGTGTAGCAATAATCAAACTTTTGACTCTGCACTTTCATAGTCTGGTGTGGTGTTCTGTGTTACCTCCCATATCCAAGGTACACCTTGTTCAGGAAAAAATTAATTAAGAATACTTGTCCTATACTAACCAACTTTATCATAATTAACAGAGTTTGAACCCTGTACTTCAAATGTCTTCTAATCAAACACAAATTCCAAGAACTTATTGTTGCTTTAGGCAGACAGCCCAAGACTCCTGCCTAATATTTAGAGGTACTTTGCTTAGCTCATTCAACTGTTTCATATTCTTTGCATGAGTCACAGCTATAAAACCATAATCTCTTGCAGAAAGAAAAGAAAAAAAGGGGAAGTTATTCTAGGAGAGTAGCTACCTTTCCTCCACTTGCAATACAAAGGTGTTTTTTTTCAAATTTTAACCTTGAGAGTGTATAATTTCTGTTTATGTGCATCACATGGAAAAAATAAGAATTCCCACCTGAAACTATATGCGTAATTGAGCGCCCTGCCTGGATATTCAAGAAAAGCATTGCTCAGAAAACAAGGAAGGGTTTCAACAAAGATGCTTACAGGTTTTTATCATGTCAACATCTCACAAACAAAATGTTTTTGTTTTGTTTTTATTTTGTTTTTGTTTAGTTTTTGTTTTGTTTTGGTACTTCACTGATCAGAATCGTTATTTTTCTTATCCATTCCAGGAGCCTTCATGATTCCTTTCTTGATTTTGCTAGTCCTGGAGGGTATCCCCCTGCTTCATCTTGAGTTTGCCATTGGTCAAAGGCTGAGGAAAGGCAGTGTGGGTGTATGGAGCTCTATCCACCCTACCCTGAAAGGGGTTGGTAAGTCAAAAAGCTGCCTGAGAAAGCACAAGTCTCTGAACTGATGATCTGGAAAAAAAAAATCTTCCAAGGTTTAGTCTGATGTGCCATAGGAGATTTCAGAATCTATTCATTTTCCCCTCTTCTTAAATCTTCATTGATAGGTCAAACTAATCATGATAAAGCACAATGACAATTTTGTGTTCACATTCTCAAGTGCTGTGGGCCCTGTTAAAACCTTTCTCTAATCTGAGACCAATTTCAGGTCTCAGAGATATTTTTTGTATTATCCATAATGGCTGTTTTTACCATTAGGATGAATCTTTAGGTGTGCCAAAAATTGTGCTGTAACTGTTCTATGAAAAAAATATTGGTTGAATCTTTATCTGTCAGACCTCAGCTGCACCCAATTTTATTTTTTGCACCTGAAAGTTACCATTCGAAAAGCCATAGAAACAATATTTTGCAGAAAAAACTTCTTCAGCTCTGCACCAAACTTGCGAGTATTCAAACAGTGCATTTGAAACTGTAGTCAAAGCAGCATTATGCACATGCAATCTCCAGAGCTGCACCACTACACAGGAAATGCAGGAGGTGCCTCTGAACATCAGGAAACGTGGTGAGGGTGGGCAGGTGCTGCCACAGGCTGCCCAGGGAGGCTGGGGAGTCTCCAGCCTCAGAGATGCTCAAAGTCTGCCTCGACATGAACCTGGGCAAACAACTTTGGGTGGCCAGGTTTGAGCAGGGGGTTGGACCAGGTGACCTCTAGAGATCCCTTCCAACCTCAACCACATGCTTGAAAGGGAAGAAACAGGATTGTTTTGGCATCCACTGCATTTGTAAATCAGTTACAAAAGATAATTGTTCATTGCATCTGGAATTTTTCGAGATCCTTTAGAACCTGAGAGCTCTCAGGAGCTAATGATTAGCATTTACTGTCTGCCAGAGAAGTCATCAGAGGTTGATTACTTGGGAACAGGCAAAGGAGGACAGATACCAGTGTGAATTCTGTACCTAGTCACAGCCTGTGCCTCCTGGCAGCCATCCATCCTATACAACACCAACTCTGCTGACCTTTGCAGGGGCACTGTGGAAGAAGGAGATATTTCAGTCTCATTTAGTCCAAATCCCAAGTCAGTTGAGCTTTACATGTTTCCAGCATCCCAAACTCCCTGGATATCAGCTGGCAAGGCTGTGAACTGGATTATGTGGTGTCTGTAGGGAGTTAGTCCTCTCATAAAGTTGGTTCCTAAGTGGGCATCACCTTCAGCCTCAGAGAGGTTTTAGGATTTAACTCTACATAGGACTCACCTGCCCAGGTTTAGACAACAAATTCACAGTGATAAACCTACACCCAAAATGTAGCAGGGGAGGAAGGAAAGGTTGAGTTTGATACCATGTACTTTGATATATCTTGAGGACTAGAGTGTTGCAATTTACACAGAGTTCTGATTTTATTTTTTTTTTTCAGGCATAGCATCAATGTTTGTATCTTTCCTGGTGGGCTTATACTACAATACTATTATTGCCTGTGTGATGTGGTATTTCTTCAACTCCTTCCAAGAGCCTCTGCCTTGGAGTAACTGTCCTCTCAATGACAACAGAACAGGTACCATTTATAAAATACTGTCTTTTGTTGCACAGCACAGATTTCTGTTTCTAACAGTTACCCTAAATGAGCCTCTCTGTGAAATAGTAGTAAGGCATGGCAGTCCTGTCAGGCACATTGCACTATTTGTTATTTGTGTTTTGTACAAATTCACATTAAATAAGATGTGTCCAGCAGTTCATCTTTGATACAGATTTTGGTTTTTTTATATGAAACTTCATGGTAGATTTTGACAGATATGTTCATATACAGAATATTCACTAAGTGCAGATCTAATATAAACATTAACATTTTCCAGATTGAAGTAATGTGTTTCATCCACCTCTTCACAAACAGCCCTCCATTAGCACATTGAAAAGGAAAAAAAAATAAAAGCATCATCCATTTGAAACACCTGTATCTCTCAATATGACAAGTCTACAGCTCCTTGGAGACTGCTTGGTGACAGCAGCTTTGTTTTCCATAGTCAGCCCTGTGTGACATTGTATGAAGCAGATTTTGCTGCTGGATGTGTGAGCAGCTCTTCAGAGTGCTCTGCTCCTCTCCTCCCAGAATAAGCATGAAAAGCTTCATTTAAGGGCAGGCCAGGGCACAATATTGCACAAGCCAGCACAGTGCAGGGAGCTGAGGATTCAACTTGAGCTGACAAGACCTTGAACAATGCCCCACAAAGCAGAAGACAAAATATTGCTGAAGGAGATGTGGGAGAGGAAGAGCCACTCTATTAAAATACCTGTTAAACAGCTGTCTTTTAAATCTCTCATTTTACCATGAAAATAGCCTCCGAAAATCTGAAAATTTACCAACAACAAATCCATTGGCATTAAGTGGAACAATTTAAAACACTGATGTTTATTATTTAGCTTCCTTTTTTCCAGGTAAATAGAAGACATACAGAATGACAACCATTTTGTGGTTACAGATTATGTAGAAGAGTGTGCCAAGAGCTCTCCTGTAGATTACTTCTGGTACAGAGAAACACTGAACATCTCCACTTCCATTGAGGATTCTGGCAGCATCCAGTGGTGGCTTTTGCTGTGTTTAACATGTGCATGGGGTGTGCTGTACGTGTGCACAATCAGAGGCATTGAAACAACAGGAAAGGTACTCTATCTGGGGGGGACTTTTTATGAGACTATATTAATCATGCTGTTGTGATCCCTTATTTATACGGAATTAATAACGCTGTAGAAGCTGTGTGGTTTTGAGTGAAAGCATGTCCAAAATTTTATCTCTTCACTGGGACTGCTTTATGAAGAATGAAAGTGAATGAATTAGAATCTGACTTAATTTAATTTATGTGGAGATTTTTGTGACCAATTTTTTATGAGTCTTCCTTGTCCTTACAGGTCCTAGTAACACATTTCTTTAGCTATTATCACTTTAACACTAATATTATTCTTTAATGCAAGATCAAGGGACTGTCTTTTTATTATAGCTGTTCTCTACAAAACATACCTGTACAGATTTATTTGGGTTTGTACAAGTCCTAAATATTATCTCTATGAAAGAGTGACCAACTTTCTTATGCCCAGCAAAGCCCTCCTTGCAAGGAGTCCATCCTTGCATCAGTTTGGTCCCAGGGTGTAGATTATTTTTGATGCTGCTTTTAAATGATCTGGATTGAACTTCAATGGTGACAATTTCTCTTAAATACACTACTATTGCTAAAAAAATGCTTATTAGCAAAATGTACCGCGAATACTATTTCACTGAACATTTATTACTGTAATATGCTAATTGTGACTCACTTGAAACTTGCCATTATTGTTAGTCACCACACCTTGATTATTCCCCTATTTTCTTCACCTTTTTTTTATTCAGGTGTTTTATTTGAGTGGCTTATTTACGTTTTTTTTTTTTTTTCAGGCTGTGTATGTGACATCAACTCTCCCATACGTGGTGCTGACCATTTTCCTGATCCGCGGCTTGACGCTGAAAGGATCAACCAATGGAATTGTGTATCTCTTCACCCCTAATGTAAGTCACTGCTTGGGTCACTGCTCTGTGAAACATGGTGTAGTTCTCTCTGAAATTAACAACTGATTGAAAATTAGTTCTCCTCACTGATGCTTTTCTACCTCTCCCTCAGACGCCTGAAAAATCTTGATTCTGTGAGGTGAATCCTCTGCATCGGATATAACAAGTGTACATATACACAAATATTTTCTCTCTCTCTCCACCCTCCACCAAAATCTGTTCTAATGAATTGGATGATCATCACAGAGCATTGGGGCTGTCATTTATTTGGCTTGATTTATTTTCCTGCATTCTACCTAAGCACCAGCCTGTATTTAAGACATAAATCATGAATCTGGGAGAAGAATCCACCTAATTGCCATATGAACAAAAACTTGAGAGAGTTGTTTAATTATATAACAGTATTTAAACAAAATTAAAAGAGGGATTGTTTTTCATAAGCAGACCTCTGAATGATCATTATTAGTGCTAAGTAATAAACAGCTTTTGTGAAAACAAGCATGGCAGCTGTCAGCTATGCAAAGCATTTTTTAAATCAATTTTCAAAGTACTTACATAAAAACTTCAGATAGGCTTTCTTTTATAAAAAATACCTAAGTCGGACGAATATATTGACCTATTTGTTGAAATTCTTCAAGAACAGTGAGTTTTGCATGGTTAATGCTCTTGTCTTAATTGCTGTTTTAAATCTCTCATACTCAGTTTAAAAAGCAATGTTGGATGTGCTTAAACCTGTGTGTCTGATGCCTCAGGTTACCGAGCTGGCGAACCCAGTGACGTGGCTGGATGCGGGAGCTCAGGTGTTTTATTCCTTCTCCCTGGCCTTTGGAGGCCTCATTTCATTCTCCAGTTACAACTCTGTTCAGTAAGTAGCCAGGCAAAACACAGATTTTATATAAATATGTCATTCTTTCAAATTAAACATCTCTCTTTTGCCCTACTCTTGTGCAACTTGTGGCTGGGACAGCCTCTCCTCAGACACGAGAGGTGCATCCCCTCTGACTGCTCCTAGTTCTCCCAAACCAAGATTTCAGGTCCCTGTTCTGGCTGATTTCCTAGAGAAAGATGTGGTGATGCAGGATAGGAAGAAGGGGACTGGCCGCCCACCACCAGCTGATGAGCAGGAGTTTCCTCTGTGGGAGTGCTTGGTGCATGGTGATGCCCCTGGTCTCAGAGCAGGTGGTAAAGCACACATTTCAAATCAATTCACAAAACATAGATTAAAACTTCATTTTTGAGATGAAGAGACATCTAAGATTAGAGATATCTAATCTTGAAATTTAAATTAATTTCCTTTATATGTGTGCTATGGGACCAGGGAGTGAGAAATCCCATCACCCAGGGACTGACCCAACCTGCAAATTATGGTGCAGTGCTATATTCTACACTGTCCCTCATAAAATATTGGAAAAACCACCAACACCTCTTGGTGCCTGCCATCCCTTCAGCACTCTTGAAAGGAAAAGTGTGTGGCATTCGCAAAACCTAATATTTTTGACCAGCACCTCTGAATTAAGTTTTGGACATATGGTTTGGTCATGCATTCAGAAATCTGTGTTTCAGTTTTGGTTTGGGTTCAATTACACCACAGCAGCATTTCAGTCACTGAGGAAGTTCCTTGCCACCACTCTTGATTTCAGACGTTTTTGAAAAGATCACCTGGGGTGCTTTTGAAAAGATCACCTGGAATTTTTTGTGCCTGCAAGTCTCAGTGTGAAGTGTCAAGCTCTGCTTAAGGTCCAAGCCAATGTCCCACAACCATGGGGTTAGAACTGAGAGCATCCACCTTTCCAAAAGATACAGAGAAAAGGAGAAATGTCCTCTGGGTTTTGCAACACACAGGGCAATTGCATTCAAGCCATGTTCGTTCAATGCTCAATGATTCATGACTTAAGGAGGAAACTGAAAAAAGTCATTAAACTTCCAAGGAGTATAAGTAAAAAAATCTCCACGGAAATTCCAGTGTTACACTGTGGTGTTGGACCACCTGCAATTCAGCACCAGCTGGACCAGGTGTCAGTGACTGCCCCTGGATGGTTTGGGAGTACAAAATCATCAGAAAATACAGTTAGGTTTCAATGCCATCAAGGATTCACTAATTCATAATGAGAAGGAAATTGAGCATCTTACTTTCTCTAAAAGGAAGAAATGCTTTTCCAAGCCTGTCATTGGGAATCTTGAGTTACACTGCAAAAACTGTCTCAAGACTATAGAAAGGAATTTCCATTCAGAAGCCTCTTTGCAATGCTATAAATGGGNACAAAATCATCAGAAAATACAGTTAGGTTTCAATGCCATCAAGGATTCACTAATTCATAATGAGAAGGAAATTGAGCATCTTACTTTCTCTAAAAGGAAGAAATGCTTTTCCAAGCCTGTCATTGAGAATCTTGAGTTACATTGCAAATACTGACTCAAGACTACAGAAAGGAATTTCCATTCAATGCCTTACATCCAGCAGAAACCTCTTTGCAATGCTATAAATGGGGAAAGGACACAGTGTGATAGGTCTTGGTTGGACAGGCTTGTCTCTCCTCTTGAACATGTTCAGAACATTAAATATGACAACATCAAGTTTATCTCAATACCCCTCTCTTGCCCAGGAGAAATAAGGTATCTTATTTTACAGCCTTCTCTTAAAACCATTAACTAATTTAATACTGATATTTTATCTTGTCCCTCAGGTAAAAGTCTGTTTCTGGCTCTGCAAATTCTCTGTATTAGGAAAGGCACATTGGCAAGAAGTAGCTGCAGAGGAGGCATTTCTACAAAGGGTTTTTCTGTCCCATCTTGTTGGCATAATGTTACATTGTTCTTCCAAAACTTGAGAACATTTTGAACCATTTTCTGTTCAACAGCCCAACAAAACTGTTCATGAGTGCTTTTGGCTGCTGCAATGTTACCTTACCTAAGTGCTATGAAGAGTGAGCTTCTGCTCACTTTTCCTGTCTGAGTATTTGAAATCAAGCCCAAATCTTTCACCTTGCAGCACGATACACCAGCGGTGAAGGCAACACATTTCTGCACACATCCATGACAAGCTTGAAAAGGAGGGGACTCTTTTGCCCCTCATACTTTACTTTCCATGAACCAAACATGAAAATAGCTCAGGCAGTTATTCCTTGTGAACAGGATCATTTGAAAGGGAAAAATAAACACCAAAAGAAACCAAAACTATAGCTATTGAATTGCTTAAGCACCAAGTTTTAATTTACTAAATCTAACAGCACTACTTGTGCGGTTTACAAGGTTATGCTGGTATACCTACGCATCATAGACTATTTTTGTCTTTGTCTTGGTAGCCAGTTTAACTATTTATTTTGGGAATGTGATTGACTTCCATTGTTTCTTCTCTTTGAATTGCAGCAACAACTGTGAGAAAGATGCTGTGATTGTTTCAGTGATCAATGGTTTCACATCCATCTACGCTGCCACCGTCATATACTCCATCATTGGATTCAGAGCCACAGCAAGATATGATGACTGTTTTGACAAGTGAGTTGTTGGGAAAAAAAAAAAACCAAAGAATTTGCAGGTGTTTGTTTGTCTGAGACAGTTCTGTTAGCCTGCTGATAATGGACTTATTGTTTCTGAATAATTTCAGCTCTTGACCCACATGGCATCAGAACCACTCAATAAAAATATGGAATCTTGTGGAACAAATCCTTTAGAAAGTGATAATTAAGTCACTTTATTTCCTACATAAATTATTTCCTACATAAACTATATTTTACATTATTCTCCATGTTGACATACGGCATGAATGTAATATTCCCTGGTTCCTGTGTTAGCTCTGTGTTTAGGTTTCCTCCTGGAGTGCTCAAAGGCTCAGGTCTCATCAGATGCCTCATTTTACCAGGCCAGTGAGACTCTGTGGTTTCCAGTCTAGTTCCTCCACGTTCAGTTGTGAAAATGCAGGATTCACAGATGCAGACAACTTTGACATCCCCATAGGCCGCCCAGTCTGGGGGCTGGTGTTTAGTCTGCAATGCTAGGACAGGAACTTGACTCCTGCACAGTTTTCTAGACTGTCCATCCATTTAGAGTCATCTGTGCCATGAAAGACAGTGTTGTATTCACCTTGGAAGAAAGAGAATTGCACATGCACATCTGCCGGACTTTCCAAAGTAATATCTGATCTTGATATTGTACTCTTAATAACTTGTTTGATGATGTCAACAAATCCTGATGATGCTTAAAAATTAATAATTTCATACTTACATTTCACTTTTTCAGAAATATTCTTACTCTGATGAATGCATTTGATTTGCCAGAAGGCAACGTAACTCAAGATAACTTTGAACAAATGCAGCAGCTGTGCAACATGACTGATCCAGCAACTTTTGCAACCCTCAAGTTTGAAACCTGTGATCTAGAAACTTTCCTGAATGATGTGAGTTTAACACTCTAACACATATTGATACCTTTTACCCAGAAGGAATGCATAGCAACTATTTAACTGCCAGGTCTGGTGATTACCAATGTAAATTTAAGTGCTGTGTGGTTTTAATGATCCTCAATCTTCCCCAGGGAGCTGAAGGAACTGGCCTAGCCTTTATTGTCTTCACTGAAGCTATCACCAAAATGCCTGTCTCACCTTTGTGGTCCATTCTCTTCTTCATCATGCTCTTCTGCTTGGGTTTGTCGTCTATGTTTGGAAATATGGAAGGTGTGCTTGTACCTTTACAAGATCTCAAGCTTATACCCTCCAGAGTGCCTAAGGAACTTATTACTGGTAAGTGCTTTTTTAGAGACAAGTGACCTCCTCATCCTCCCCAGAGAGCAGCTTGTGTTCTGAAAAAGCAGCCCACTCCCCTTCTGCCTTCTGATCTGGAATGGTATTAAGACTCCCAGACAAGCTACTGAAGATTTTCTCATGTTCCCCAGTGGGGCAGCTCACATGAGGTTCCTTCTGAGCCTGCAGGCAGCTGCTGACCCTTGGGCTTGCCCACCAACCTGCTGATGGTGACCACTGTTTCCTCCATTGGGAAGTTGGAGGACCTGAGTCCTTCACCCAGGCAGGATTTCTCTCAGAGCAACATTATCCCATCAGCTATGAGGAAGAGGATCTGTTTTCTCTCCTCAGCTTTCTCCCTTTTTGTTTGCAAAATCTGCCACCTGTGTGATGTTAGGAGTTTTACCCAGATAGAAGCCAGCCTGCCTAGAGTGCCATTAAAAAATAAAGTGGTGGCCTTCAGGCTGAAAGAGTTACTTTTTAGACTTTATAGCTACTGGGGAAAGACTTTCCTTTCTCATTTTGCTTTTGCTTTCTTTGCCTAAGTGTGCTGTTGTTTTGGTTTTTTCCCACAGGTCTCGTTTGTTTGGTGTGTTATTTGATAGCTTTCATTTTTGTGCTGAATTCTGGTAACTACTGGCTGACTCTATTTGATGGTTTTGCTGGCTCTATTCCCCTGCTGATAATTGCATTTTGTGAGATGTTTTCAGTCGTCTACATTTATGGAATAGACAGGTATGAAATACAGCTTAACCATTACTTGATACCAATGCATAAAGTGATTTTTGTTGCATATCTACAATCTTGCTGCATCTCTGTGCACAGAATTTCTGTTACAGAAATCAGAGACATGATATAGCTGTAATTTAGGGTAGCTTATATGTTTCAGGTTTCTTAAAGAGTTCTCAGCAAAAAGATCTTAATCTTGTTAAGAATTTGTATATTAAAGCTTTCCACCTTATTTATACATTATAATAAATAATGTTCTTTAACAACCAGTTCAAACAAAGACATCCCTAAGATATTGCAAGAGAATATTAGGCATCAACAAGAGCCCTGGAGTGTGAACATATGAATGCAAATAACTTATTTTAAAAGTAGGCATCAGAATGTAGATATTTGCAGCAGTTACATAAGAACAGTTATAGCTCATTTGCCTTTTAAATATGGTGACATTTATAATAACACTTCTTCAAGATAATTGCATTAAACCTTTAAATAGCAGAAACAAAGTACAAGCACATTGGCATTGAGCTGAAAGTTTAACACAGATGTGCATCCCAGGAGTGTTTACAGGGAGTGCTAAAGGATTCTGTCCAACACAGGGATCTCCAGGCAGGCTGCAGATATTAGTTTACAGCAGCTTGCAAATCCAAGGCTACTGAGATACGTTCTTCGCTGATAAATGCAGGACTTTATCAGTTGTAGCAGTGAGTAATTATCCTCTCAGCTTTCTAGAGATGTAATAAATCAAGTTTCAACATCTTCATGTTTATAATTAATACATAAGAAATGTGAAATAAAGTACAGGGAATTCAATCACCTACAAGTTTAGCTTGAACTCCTGCCAGATTGAGCTGCTGCTCCTGGAAGTGGGGTGAATGCCCTTATGGCCCATTTTCCCATATGTTTGTTTATTCTGCTCGAGGAAGCATGAATCAGGTTAGGTAAATTAAATGGTGTACCCTTGAGAAAGAAGGCTTCTTTTAATTTGTTAAGGACAGAAAAGTCTATGCTGATCACTTTTCCTTCCCTTTAAGATCTCAGAACTCCTTACAAAGTAAATTAAAATTATCCCCGGGACACAAGCATGGGTTGAGTCCATAAAGTGGGGGCAATATGTGTGTGTATGTTTGTGTTTGATTCAGAAAAGATCTTAATACCAAACTTTGATGTTCCTGGCCAGTACACGTCACTGTAGCCCTCTTTAAGAACAGAGCTTTTCAGGGCTGCCCAAGAGTGGGGTTATCTGCTCCAGATGAGTTTCTGTAACCATTTTCTGAGAAAGGGTCACTGGTGAAAGATGTGGCTTGAAGGAGAACATGTGTGTATTATCCATGACACACATGAGCTACACCTGAATGTGTGCTGCAGTCAGAACACGGGGCTCCAAATCACTTTAAGACACCTAGACCTCAGAAGCCAGGGATGGATGAAAAGATAAAACAAAAGAACACAGAAATTGAGATTCAAGTGGATTCAGTGTGTTGTTCATCGTTGAGGGGCCAAATGAATAGTCCCCTCAGGTTTATCCCCATAGGATATGCAGGAAATCCAGACAAAAGGACTAAAATATAAACCCTAAACTTCCAAACTAACTATTTTTTAAGAAGTGTGTTGCATTATATGGAAAGGACATAAATTGGTTCAGGACTGATGCAGATAGTGCTACTCTCAGTGAAGGGTTTGTTTCATCTTGTGGAAATATTTTTGCCCTACTGACCACTGCACATTCCATGAATAATCCAAATAACACAATTGTAGGTGTTTTTAATAATGTGTGAATTTAAGTATTGTTTCATTATTCAGCCTGAGAAAACTGGTAGATATCAAAATTAGACAAATGTTATATTATAATCAATTATTAAATTACTTCTATTTGATTTTGTTCTTTTATTAATATTGTGTCACTCCCTTTAATTTATGCAGTACTGAAATACTTATCAAAAATTGTGAAGCAATGCTCCAATATGTTCTGGGGAAAATCCACCTGCACTGACTCTTTCCTGCTGAAACTATTTCACATATATCTTACAGACCTTTTCAAAATAGTACATTTCCAAAAATAATTTTCAAGACTTGCAATGATTTAATTTGAACTACTGATGTTGTCAATTTTGGTCTCAAACTGACATTAGCAAATTCCTGGGAACCAAAATTAGGGGTAGTTTGGACTTCCTTGTTTATAAGCAGGCATTCTTTGATTCTGGCCAGCTTTGAAACCTGAACTTCCTGTTTTTGTTTCCAGGTTTAACAAGGATATTGAGTTCATGATTGGACACAAGCCCAACATCTTCTGGCAGGTTACCTGGAGACTCATCAGTCCTCTCATTATGTTAGTTATCTTTTTCTTTTATTTTGTGGTGAAAGTCAACCAAGAACTGCTCTACAGTGTTTGGGACCCTAGCTATGTAAGTGTGTAAACAAAAATATTTATTTATAATTATTTGAAGTATGCTTTAATGTAAGAGTCATTGTCAGATACTCATCTTCCATCTGAAAGTTCTCTGGCAAACTTGCCACAAGACGTGGAAATGAGACTGCTTTCTTTTCTCCTCCTTTGCAACCTCACTTCCCTCTTAATAATGTTTCAGCACTCCCTCACCCTTTGATTCCAGCCCTCCCACAAAAAGGCTGATTGGCCATAAGGCCCTGGTGCCCTCTCAGGCCCCCCATTCCCACATTCCTTTGTGCCAAGGAAGTGTTCCGCTCTCCCACTCTTCCTTTCTGGCTCTTTCTGATTTCATGCCATTTTCTTTACATCATTTTTAAGAAAAATTAAGTCCAAAACAGTTGAGGCTGGAAACCCTTGAGCTGAAAGCTGCTGTGGAATTGGTGAACTGTCGTGCCGTTGTGGCCGGCCAGTGTTCCGATTGCATTTTTGTTCTATTGAATTATTGAATTTGTGCATGTTCCCAGTGTCCTGGGTTGATGTATTTGCTCCTCATGACTTTCTACAACTTGTTTGCTCTTTCAGGAGGAGTTCCCCAAAACAGAGAAGGTTGAATATCCCCCCTGGGTGTACGCTGTCATTGTAATCCTCGCCGGAGTGCCCAGTTTGGCCATCCCTACTTTTGCCATCTACAAAGCCATCAGGAACCACTGTCAGAAAAAAAATGATCGTGCTGGCCTTATTGCCACATCTGAGACTTCCATTAATGGAAACTTAAAGTATTCATCATAAAACCATTTTTTTTCAAATGTGGAAGGATGCTCTGACAGCGAGGAAAGTAAAAAAAATATTTTTTTAAAGAATATGGTGTTAATTTTATTTTCATGAAAGGATAACCATGTGTTGTTTCCATGTAAACATTTCCTTAACAATACAATGCACTGTGAAGAGTTGATGGCCTGACTCCTGGAAACAAAACAGTGACATTTGCAAGAGATTGGGACACCAGGCCAAATCATTTGTCCTCTTTCTGGTTCTGAAGCCAGCTTGTTTGAAACTGGCTTCCATCCCCTCTGCCTGGGGACGCACTGTGCATGAAATGCCATAAGTGACTCTTACATGTGTAATCATTCTGGTTGGGTGGCCAATATGAAGGGTAACTTAATGCTGTCCTCTCTTGCACATTAAATTGTTTTTACTTTAAATGCCACTGTGTTGCACAAAACCACTAACATTATTTGTCTCATAAAGAAGGTTAAAGTATTTAATAAAAACATTTCTAAATATAAGAATGGCAGCTTGATTAATTTAAAATTCCATATATTTTATAAAGTGCCTATCACTTCCAGGTTCCTAGCAGATAGTGCTGGTTTTGCTGATGACAGCAGAGGCAATCTTGCAATGGGGCAACAGTTTAGTAAAGAGCAAAATCTGCCTTCTGTGGCACCTATGAGCAAGGGGTGCACCACTTGCCTGGGAGATCCATGCTGATGGGAGATCCAAGGCACACAAAGGTGCAAATCTTGCTCTCCTCTGTTGCCATCAAGGCAGATGGCCCTGGTTCATGTACACACACACACACCACACAGACACACACACACACTTACCTTACAACTCTTTAGAATTTCTTAACTTCCATGTGACCCAGTGGAGCTCAGTGAGGAGTCCCATTCCTCATGTGGCCACCAGAGAGGGAAAGAGGCACTGTTAGAGCACCCAGGCAGAGTGCCTGGAGCAGACAATGTCCATGTTCCCTCTGGATGGCTGATCCTCTTCATCCAACTGTCTGTGTGCATGGACAGTGACACACTTGAATCACCTTGCAGCAGTTCCTACTCCCACCTTTTGAAACAAGAATGGGTTCAATTTAGACCCTTGTACTGGTTGCAATCAGAACACTCTCTTAAAAGAAATAGGTACACTTGGGGTATATTTACTCCAGAATGTATCTTTAGAGTAGCCTATCTCCTCTAAATTGGGAGTAAAGTGCCAGACATTGCATGTGTGTTCTTCAGAGAATCATAGAATCAATGATTTGGGTTGTAAAAGACCTTGAAGATCATCCAGTTCCAGCCCCCCTGCCATAGGCAGGGACACCTTCCACTTGGCCAAGTTCCTCCAAGCCCCATCCAACCTGGACATGAAGACTTGCAGGGATGGAAAATCCACAACTTCTCTGGGCAACCCATTCCAGAGAATCTGAATGATTAAGTTAATTTACATTCCATTTTCTTTTTTTTTTTTAATTACATTAATATAAGTAACTATTTAAACAATTTGAAGATGTTGCTCTTTAATGGGAAGAACATTTTTTCGTCAGATTTTTCTGCTGATACAAAGCTCAGCCACCAAGAATGAGTAACAACACCCCATGGGAAGTGGCTGGCTGCAGGTGCCAGGTGTGGAATTCAGGGTGTTGCTGGAAGCCCAAGCCCAGCCCAAGGCATCTCCTGATCAGAAGAGCAGCAGGGGAAGGAGCAGTGGCTGGTACCACTGGCACTGTGCAAGTGCTGCCAAACCAGCCTGAGTGCCCAGAGCGTGTGTGCCCTCTGAGACAACCCCAATAAGACATTGGGAAGTTGCTCCACCTGTGAGTCTGGATATTTTCAGAGGTGTAAGCAGAGGCGCTGTGACAGCCCAGAGAGAATCATGTATCCTTGATCTGAAACTGGCTTCTGTTTGGATGATCTGCACCCTGATCACATTTGTGTGCTTAGCTGCAGAGCAGGGCTTTTTTTTTTGGGAAAACAATTCACCTTCACTTAGAAACTCTTCCAATTTAGAGAGGAGAATCCAGGCATAAACTGTTGATTTACTGAAGCAAGCAAGCTGGCTGGCTGCTCTGTTTAGTGTGGAGTGAACTGATTTGGCATTCACACCAGCAAAACCCTGGTATGACTGAAAGAAAACAGAAAAATATTCTCACATACTTTGAACTGAAGGAAAGCATTCAGCTCTTGCATTCATCAGTGACTATTTAATGAATAATAAAAATAGTCACTGGGGATTCATTGACAGGTGAGAAGTGATTAACTTCTAGCAACTATTGTGAAAATGGACCAAACTCTAACATCTGAATACACAAGGCCTAATTTTTCTTGGCTTTTTTCTAATTGACTTTTTGCATTTGGAAAAGATGCCTTCATTTATTTACTATTAATAAACTAAGAAAGGAAATGACAACATTTTATTCACAGATCTTTACAGATATTTTGCAATTTTAATTAGTCTGCTGCAAAGGTTTCTTTTTAATTATATTCAGTGTCACACTTCTCTGACAGAGTCTGAGAACATAAGTAGAACAGAAAATAAAAACCTGTTTGATCCTGAGTTACCCATTAACAACATATTCCCAAGCTATCTAACTATAGAAGGAGCTGCAAAAAAGGCAAGAGTGGTAACTCTCTATATAATAATAATTCCTGGTTTTGTCTTTAAACTGCAGCCTTGGCAATGACACCACCCTTTGCATCAGATAAAAAGAAAGCTCCACCTCTCTTCCAAGATCTTTCTGTCACCCTCTATAAAACCTGCAGGAGAGACAGGTTTTGAAGCATCTTCCCATTTTTAGGGAAAGGGGCAAAAGAGTCATAGATATTTCATTAAAATGTCAAAAGATTTATCATCAACACCTGAAATCCCCAAAGAAGATGGCAGACCCAAGTGGGACAATAAGTTGCAGTACATCTTAAGCTGTATCGGATTTGCCGTTGGCCTGGGGAACATGTGGAGATTTCCATACCTGTGTCAGATACACGGAGGCGGTAAGACTGCAACGGGGCTTTGCCAAAATACTGAACTGCAATTCTCAGACAGCTATACCAGCTTCTGGGGGGCATGGGAATGATGGAACTTGTATCAGTTATATCTCTGTTTAAAAAACACTAATTGCAAAACATTAATGTTTCACACCAGTTAATTAGATATTTCTATAGAAGTATATTTAATTATAAAATGATACGTTCGTTTAGGAAGACTGATGATAGAACAAATCTGTGTTAAAGTTTTTATATTACTACTACAATCCCAATGGAAGCAAGAAACTGAACCTGCAGCTGGCTATCTTAAGGAGAAATGAGAAGTCCTGGGGAGGCCTGAGGGAACTGGCCCCTAGACAAATGGCCACTGAACTTCCCTTCGGGATGGTGAGTGAGTTATTCCCCACCCTCCTCTGATGCTCTTAGGAGCCACTTCATCATCTGGAATTGCCCCTGCACAAAACTAAATTGTGCTTTTGGTTGTCTGTGAGGCTGTTTAAAACGCTCAGCTGATAGAGCAGCAACAGGAGCCTGCCAGGTGTCATGGAGAGCTGCCTGTTCCTGAGCACCAGTTCCACAAAGAATTGCTTTAGAAGCAGACAATTTGCCAAATATAAATGGATCGAAAAGAGTACTTGGTAACTCACCATTCACAGAAGCTTTTGAAATCTGCCACAGTAAGCTGTCTAAAGAAGAATGAGCAAATTGTTTCAGCCCAGTATTATTTTTTATCTTTCAATTAATTGGAGAAACTGAAAATTCACACCTGGAGAAACTGTGAAATGATAAAAAATATTATCACATCCAAGTTTGTTTTACTAAGGTGTGTGTATTACTTGACGAACTATATATATTTCAATCAACCAAGGAACCAAGAATGGATGTAGCCTTTAATGGAAGGTGTTTCAGAGGCAAGTAGCCACTTAGGGACTGTGGTTAGTGGTTCAATGAATGAGCTATGGCAGGTTGTATCAAGAGAAAGAACCTTGGCAGATGTAAGCAGAAGACTAGGAAGTTGGTAGAGATATTGCTGCCTACAGTGAGACAATTTCTGAATCTCTGACTTTTTATGAAAGTCCATATTCCAAAGTCAACTTGGAAAATTAGACAAAATGCAGAAAAGCCCCAGCAATTATTCTGGGACAAGAAACAACTTAAGAATTCAATCTATTTAGCTCATGAAGTCGAAAATTAAAGAGTATGTTTATCATACCTATAAACAAGAAAATGGAAATTATTTTGGTGGCAAGGAGCTTTTAAGGCTGAATATGCAACAGCTGGGAGTTACAGTCACACAAACAGAAATAAGAAAAGACAAGAAGCAGTAGGTTAGATTTTTCCCAGGACACCTGATGGTTTCCATCATTTATTTAAAAAAAGGTGACATCCAGTTAAACTCCTGCAGAAAAGCACCATCACTGGGTGGCTAGAAAGCCAGGAGTGCACATTGCTTCTCTGCATTTTTCATGGGAATTACTGGACAAAACCTTGTCAATTCAGTTAATGATACTGGCATTAATGAGGTATGATGAACATCTTTAGAAATGCAACCCCATAGCAGATATGGCATGAGACCTGCAAAGAAAATATTCCTATGGAGCAGGAGCTGTAGGTCAAATCCTCTACAGCATCTCTGGTGGCCTTTCTATCTTGGAAAGCAAGGGAAAGAGCTTTCAGGATAAACAAATAACATAATAAAGCAAACACAAGGTGGTGGTTTTGTAATGTAGCGAATGATAAACACAAAAGTGCTCAGTGGAAAGTTTGAAATTCCCAGGCAGGACCATAGCAAGATGCAGCTCCTCCACACATTTCATTGCACAGAGCAGCTTCTGGAGCCATCAGCTGCAAGAGGCTGCACAAAATTTGTGCAAAATTGGGAATAAGATGAAACATTGTTCTACTGGCCGTCGAAAGGCTCTCACACTTTCCTATGAATCACAAATTGCTGCTTCTCTGTGGCCAGCTTTGCCAGTGGTGTTTCAACATCTTCAGTTCCCAGCCTCACTCCAGAAGCAATGCTCATCTGCTCCTGAGCTTTGATCTCTCCCCTCCATCCTCCCTTCTGGGGCCCCCTGCATCCCTACCCTACAGACCTCACTGCAGCAAGAGAAGCATGAGACTGACTGCAAGGAGGTCACCTGTCCTATGGACTTAACAGTGCTCAGAAAGTCTGCTTGCTTGTGTATCCAGTTCCAGAACTCCATAATTTCCCACAGGAACTTCCAGGGACAAAAAAGACAGGGTGCATGGCAGGTTTAAAGAGACTAAAACCAAGAAAATGCTGCAGGGGCAAGGGCTGAGTCGCTCCTTTGCTCCCTTGGGTAGTAATGCTGCCAGTGAAAAACCAGCTTAAAGTAGCCACGAGACTCAGTAATGGCTAACAGCTGCTTTGCATCACCACCAACAGTGGCAATGGTGAATTAAGGTCAATGTATGGATGTGCAGCCTATGTTTGGCCACTGGGCTTCAATAAAGGGCTCAGAGAGCTCAGTTGCAGGATGGGCTCTATAAGAGCGTTGTGCATCTTTTGAATAATTTATTCTAGAAAGCTGGCATTGGAAAAGCTGAGTGAGTTATGAAGATCAGTAAGAAGACAGAGCTCTTGCATTTATGTGTGCATTTTTCTTCAGCTAATTTAGATCAGTGATGTGGTTTGGGCTTTTGAAAGCAAACAACTCACGTGCAAAAGCCCAACAGATATTCAGGGGTACTGGAGCATAAATCCTGCAGGTGTGCATGTGAAGATGTGCACATGGGAGAGAGCCAGCAGCACCGTGTTTAACTGGGAGCCCTGAGAGGTGCTATGGCTTTCTGCCTGCAGCCACAGTCACCTGCCTGGAGAAACCAGGTATGGATGTGGCACAGACATGCTTGAAGGCTGAATGTCTTCAGGGGTAGTTTTGCAGCTGGTTCAGGTGGTATCTTTGTTTCTGCATCTTTTCAAAAACAAGAGATGTAAACAAGTGCTTGTACATTTGTCTCATGTCAGCTGTTCCCATCAGACTCTGGCCCTGATTCATTGCACATTAGCGTTACTCAGTAACTCAGATCTAAATAATATCAGTTCTGCTGACATTTATCACCTGCTGCCGTTACTGATTATTTGGATTTATTGCCTGAGTTAAGTTAGTTATTTACTTTTCATGACTAATGGGTATGAAGGTTGTTTGCCACAGTTGGGGGAGACAAACACAAACGTTCCCAGGCAACTGGGATTGAAAAGAAGTCTCTAAACAGCCCAGTGTAGAGTTTGTCACTTAAAACAGAGACACTAACAAGTCATATAGATACACATGGAGTCATCGGAGTCATCTGAGCATACTTAAAGAGACCTAAACTGCAGTGGTTTACTTTTCATTATAGCTACTGTATATATATATATATATANATATATATGTATATGTATGCCATATATACACATGCTTGCTTAACCCATGGGTATTAAAAATGTCTATAGTGCCTGAGCCTAAAAAATGACTTTAATAAATACCTTTAATATAAAATACAGATTCTTTCTAGGAAAATAAACACACAAAACCACAACAGTCATGCTGCAAAGAGAGAACTGTTTACTTCTGGGACAACCATTTACAGACTTTCATAACCCATGACCTATTTGACCTTTTGCTCACATTAGAACTACAAAGTGCTGTGAGATGCCTGGTTCACCGTGTCCTTAAAAAGAAAACAAACCCTAGGAGGAACAAATTGTGTAACTGGAAGAGCTGTAAAAAAACATAAAATTGTAAAAAACTGTAAAAAACAAAACCAAAAAAAACCCCAAAAAAACAACCTAAACAAATATAGTATGCTGGGATGAGCAGAACTGTTTACTCTTAGAAAAATTGGGTTACAACAAGTAACAAACTTCATTTTCTGGTTTGTTGCCATTTCCTGCTTAAACCCTTGGTGAAAAGCTGTGACATATGGAGTCAATCCTTTCATAATTTGTTATATTTGATTGCCCTGTACAGCTCAGGTTGGTGCATGCTCATATTTGAAAGCTGCCTGCTTGCATCCTTCACATTTCACAGGGGAGTTCTTCAAGCTTATTTTATGAGTTATCTGTGAGGGTTATCCATCTTCATTTGAAATGGCCATTGCCCCTTTGGTTTTCTGGACACGGCCTTAGCTCCCTCACTGTCTCTCAAGGAGATGTAGCCACATTTATGTGGGAAATTCAATCCTGCCAAGTTTCAGTCAGTAAGATGTGTAATGTGGCCTGCAAGGCAGTATCAGTGCCATCATAAGTGTGCTGGACAAATACAATGCTTAGAGTAGCTCAAAGTTTTCATCCAGATTGAGGCATGTGCAGAAGGCATAAAAGAGGTCATGAACTGCTATTTCCCAGAGAGAGGGCTGAGTGTGATTAAGTTGCTTTTTTTTCTATCTGATGACTTGATGTAACTCCTTTCTGTGTGGACTGTACCACACTGCTTAGCTGAACTGCCATGGAGAGAGTAGGACAGGTCTGAAAACCCCCTTTCAATAGTGAATATCTTTTACTCTGTATCTGAACAAGTAGTTCCCACCTATTGCATAAATTTGCATAAATTTTCACAGGTATCTTGCCATTTAGTTCTTAGTCTTTTGGAAAAATGCACCCATCACCATTTCTCCCATGTACCAACAGAACAGATGAAGTGGATCTCTGGATCCTTGCTGCATTTTATCACATTGAGATGTAGTTTCTGAATTTTTCAGACTCTACAGATGTATTTCCTTCAAAATTACTATTCTGCCACTTTCCAGGTAATTTTGGTTTTTATTATAAGTATTTTTTCCACTCCTAAATTTTTTATCTGAAGGAAAGGTATTATTCATGTTCTGGCCTTCCAAATGCCGTTGTGTCTTTAAATCATTTTAAGTCACTTGCAATCCACAGGCACTGGTAAGATGCAAGACTGAACACATGCATCACTCCTTCCAAGTTTTTCTCCACCATTTAGGAAGTCTTAGTATCCCAACATCAAGCAAACCTACTGGGTCTCCTTCTCTGCTTCTCGCTGAGGCTCATTGATTTCTGCTGGTCTAGGTCCATATAGATTAGGAGGTCACCTGGCTGATACTTCAAACTGCTTTGCATTCCCTTCAAACTGCTTTACAGCCCAGCCTGTTGGTCTCTCTTTCCAAGTGACAAACCCAATTTGGTTGTTTCACCCTGCTCTGCTGGTCGCTGAGAACCAGCTTTGGACTGCGCTCCTCCCAGAGCCTCCTGGTCTCTGTCCCATGGAGCACTGGCTGCTCTCCCCAGGCTGCCCAGTGGTTCATGCACTCCCCACCCAGACTGTCCCATGCAGGTGATAAAACAAAGGTTGTGCCCTTCAAGTGTCCCTTTGCTGGGTATGGTGGGGCAGCTGCTACTGTGACCTGACTGGCGCGCGCATTGCAGTCGAGGGGTCAGGTTTGAAAAACCCTCCGTGGATCTCGAGTGCCCCTGCTCCTTCCTTTCCTACTGCTATGGCTGTGCAGCTGTCTCCACTCCAAGGGCTCCTCAGCAATCTTGTTACACACTGCTGCTCCTCGTCACTTGGGACTCTCTTGTCGGTGACACCAGCGTACCAGCAGTGCAATAGGTGACAGCCTCCTTTGAAAAAGCTTTTGTAGGTTTCTGTGCCTTGTCATGTGCACGGGGATTGTTCCAAAGATTTGTGATATCCTTGTGCAGGATTCCTTCCAAAGCAACTTTTTACTCTTGTAAGTTTTCAAGAGTTTTGGGGTTTTCTTCCCCTTGATCTTCTTTTAGTACCACGTGTATCTCCTTGCAGAATGGTTACATTATTAATCTTCAGTGACTTTCTGACAGAAGGAATGTTGTAGACTAAAATGTTCCTAAGTCACACCCCAGGGATGCAACTAAATCATGCTTTGGCAATACTTTTGATTTTTATGGGCACTTCTCCAGGATTTTGAAGTACTTAAAAATGCTTCACCACTATAATTTTTCCTTTTTCACTTTTCGAGAGGAAAAAAACCCCCTAAATTCTTGTTTTTTTCTTTCTTTAGGTAGAATGTACAGATACAAGATAATTTGTTACTTACTTGTGCTTTATGATTTTTTCTGCTAGTTTCATTTTTCCATGCCCCGTGGAAGCAAAATCTACAGAATTCTGGTGTGCCTGTGCTTAACATCATATGGGTTCGTATGGGTTCTGCTGTGCTTGTGTTTAAATGCTCTGGTTTGTGATATCTGCTGTATCTTAGCTTCTCTGCTTCTTGGATTTTCTGCTTGCTTTCTCCGTGATTAGATTTCTCATGGTATTTTTTTAAAAAGGTACTTATTTTTGGCCTTCTTGTACATCTCCATCTATTAATCAGAGCCCTTGACTATAAAGTGCCAGAGGGTTCCTACTCATTATTCCTTATCTGATAGCTTATTGTTAATGTTTCTCCATGTTTTTCTATAGGTGAGGGATTTTATTGTGGAAAAGAGTAAGCTTTAAGTGCTTCAACAGACTGTCTGTTCTTTTTGCCTAAAAACATTATGATGCAAAGGAATGAATAACAAAAAACTTATTTTACACTACAAGACATTTACTTGAATTAGGATTGACAAAGATTAGCTTCATAAACTATTTCTTTTAAACCCATACTTTTTGCCATATTTTCATATTTGCAGATAGCAGATTATTTTATATTGCTCTCATGGAAAACCAGTATTCTTTTTCCAAGTGTGACATTATGTTTTGCCATGCTGTAAATATGCCTGAAGATACTCACAAGCCAGCACAAAGTAAACATGCTTTTATCAGCAGAATGTCTAAACACGCTCTGCTGCCAGTGGTTCAACTGGCAAACAGAAAAGGGGAGAGAGATAACAGTTTGCACTAATTATTACGCAGTTATTTCCCAGGAGATATGATATGGGAGATAGGCTGGTCCCTTATGGAGTGCTCTGCTAGCCAGGGCTCAGCATGGATCACAGTGAGACAGCTGTTGCCCAGAGCTGGTGGAGGGCCAGGCAGATGGATGGAGTAGAGTGCTCCATACTGCAGTGCTCTGCTCACTTGCCTCAGTATTTTGTTCTTCCCAGGAGGCAGCCCAAGGCATCAGACCATCAGAAGGGCTGGGCTGGCCCCCTCAGACATGCTGTGGAGAGGGATGCTGCAGCAGGTTTGAAACAGACTGCAGGACTGAGCATGGCAAGAAGTTACTGGTTTCTTCTGGAAGGGACCTCAAACTGAGAATTTAACACACTGGGAATTAACTGTAAGATTCCTTTTCCAAACCTACTTCTCAGTTAAAAACATTTTAAGAATAGAGATCTTAAGGTGAGACATTTATTTCCAAGTTATGAACAGTTCTTTGCTGAGAAGAGCTTTATGATTTTTGATTCTTTGCATAACTTGATAGGCTAAACCATCCAACAACACACCTTCTCTGGGTGTTGTATGTATTTATTGCAGCACCTAGCAAGAGGGAGCAAAGTTACTGCAATACAACACAAGCTCAAGAGATTAGATTTTATCTGCCCAGCCTTTCTAAATAGCCAGTGATTGCAGAACCCAGGCGCCATTCCAGGCGGAGACCAGAAATCCTTGTGCATTCCCCCACCTCTCTCCCAGGGCCAGAGATGAAGCATAAAGAAATTTTCCCAAGATAGAAGAGCAGAGCTCAGCAGACCCAGATATGAGGTCTGGAGGCAAATCAGAAATGGTAGAACAAGGCATAGGTTTATTGACCAAGCCATGATGAGCACAGAATTTGTTCATATTTGTAGGAGGATTGGGAGGTGGCTGAGGCAGGACTTCTGTCTTTGTTTCCCCGGAGAAAAGAGACTTTGTGTCACAGTGGTTGTTGGCAATAAACATCAATCTATTTCACCATTTCAATTTAATTGGACATTTGGGCAGGTGGTACAAACACATTGATGAAACTGCTGATCTCTTGAAAATCAGCATCAGTGCAGAAGAAGCGAGATCCAAACGTGTCCTTTCTGAGGGAAGGTGGGAGAAGTGAGGCATTGCACAGTTTAGCAGGAATCAGCCAGGCTTATTCCTTGGCAAGATTCGTCCTTTCCCACAGCCAACCAACAGGACATGCTGCTTCTGGCCCAAGGGAGACGTGAGCAAAACAGAAAAGACCTAAAGGATACAAACTGGGAAGAAACGAAGTTTCATGGCTCACACATCCCAGAGAACAACTTCAGCCTTGCTTTCAGTTTTTCATTAGAGGCTTTGTGGTCTGAGCAGAGCTTCATGCAATAAAATAACCTGCTCTCTTGGGGGTATACAGCACATAATCCTGCTTTTCCAGTGCAGGATAGAGGAGCACAGGCCTGAGAGCTTTATGAAAAGAATGAGGCAATGCACTGAAGGGAAAACAGTGGGTATAGGGGACAGGCAAAGCCTTGTGCTTTATGAGAAGGGGGATAGAAGAAGATGCTTAAAAGAAAAGGAAATGGATGAAATAGTAAGGCTGCTTATAATGGGCTGTAACAACGCCTGAGGGAAGCATCCTGCAGCACTAAGCATCCCAGTCCCTCCTCCTCCTCCACCTTCACTACCAAAATTAACAGTAACAGATGTTACTTGGTAAGTGTCCCTAGCAATGATCCCTCTCTCAACACATCCTACAAGGACTTTGTTAGGCTCATAAAGCAGATTAATTATAAACCAGTAATTTCAGTGAGACGCAGATAAACACGTGGTTTAATCACACTTAAATGTCATTTCAGGGGCTTTCCTGATCCCGTACTTCATCGCTCTTCTCTTCGAAGGAATCCCACTGCTACATCTTGAGCTGGCCCTAGGGCAGTACCTGAGGAAAGGCAGCATCAGAGCCTGGAACACCATCTCTCCTTACCTTGGAGGTGTTGGTACGTCTCTTCAGTCCCAGCCAAGGAGCTGCAGACAGCTCCCGCCCAGCACTCACTTCCTACAGACCTGTGCCTGATGCTTTTTAGGATATAAAAAGAAATGAGTGTTAGGATTAAAAAGTAATATTTTGTAGTGAAGGTGATGAGATATTGAGGGGTGGTTTCCCTGGAAACATTCAAGGCCATGTTGGATAGGGTTCTGAGCAACTTGGTCTAGTTGAAATGTCCCTGTCCATGGCAGGGGGGTAGCACTAGATGATCTTTTAATGTCCTTTCCAACCCAAATCATTCTGTGATTCTGTAATTCTGTATTTCTCTCATCAGGTGTTACTCCAGGTACATTTTAGGCTCATTTCAGGAGTCTAAAATGCAAACTTAAAAACCTTTGCTGTGGAGAGTATACTGAACATTGGCTCTGCTACTCAATGCTGTCCCATTCCAGCCATACCCTGGTGCTCAACAAGAGCTGCCTGCCCACAGTACTTCTTGCTCCCCCCTCACAGGCCCTCTGTCCCCCCAGTCTTCTCTGTCCATGAATAGTCAGACTTGAGGAAGGACAGAAAGACAGGAAATAAAGGATCCTGGTACCTCCTAATGAGTCCAAAGCACATAAGAAGGCTCCCCTCCACAAGCAGGTGGGGCTACCTGAAGGGACTTTATCAACACAGCTGGGCACAAGGGACAGTCCACATGTGCATCAGACTGGTGTGCAGTCCTCTACTGCCAATTCTTTACTATTTATTGAATATATGAAAAAACACATCTGGTGCCCTGTGTCCATTGCTTTGAAAAGTGATCCAGAATACCCACCATGAGGAGATTAAGGCATCCACTCTACTGAGTATTTGAGATTACACCCTTGTGCCTGCAGGGCAAGGGGAAACTCCTGGATGCTTCAGCCCTCCTGGATCATGACCTACCTTAAGCAGGTGCCTGAAATGGGCCTGGCACTGACAGCCCTATGGGGCCTGTGTGGGAGGGGAAGGGGTGGGTAAGAGGTGTCATCTAAGGGTCAAAGGGCAACAAGGAAGAAATATCAAGCAGAAGGTGGTGGCAAACCCATCTCCTACCAATCAGGCATGTTCATACTACCTTTGCAAAAATGCAAGCAAGCAGAAACTGTGGTGTTGATCTTCTTCCCTCCTCATCACAGGTGCAAAACAGTAACCAACTTAGGGCATATGTGCATGATTTGGGACAAGAGTGGCCTCATGCAGCTACAGCACACTATAAAACCTTGGTCTCTTTTGCTCTCTGCTATTAAAGTTGTCCAGTATTGTAGAAAACTATGGATTACATACCAGAGCAAAGATTTCAGCCCTAACCTTCTGTGTAAGTAGAGAGTCTCAGCATTCCTGGAGCAGGGCTGGTGATCTGGGGAACTGTGCACAAGTGTTTGGCTACTGAGGACAAAAATTCCCATCTTTCATGGGAAGATCTCAGGATGGGGTCAGGGGGTTGGAGAGGAAAATATTGAAAAAAGAGGAAATGTGAGCTTCTAAGAGCTAGTTTTGTGACTGACTAATAACTTTTTTCAAAGCTTTTCTAAGCTGAGATCTTGTGCTTTCTCTAGGACTTGGTTCGTGGGTGGTGTCGGTTCTGGTGAGCTTATACTACAACACTGTTTTAACTTGGGTGATGTGGTATTTCATAAACTCCTTCCAAGAACCTCTTCCTTGGAGTGTTTGTCCTCTAAATGAAAACAGAACAGGTAAGTACACCTCCATGACCACTACTAGCAAAAGAAGGATCAAAAACATCGTACTCTGGGCTAATCAAGAAACCACACTTTATTTGGCCCTGAGTTGTGCACAAGTCCTGGTTTGATTTCCTGTTAAAGAGGTACAAGAATCATGCTAGCCTACTCAAATTCAGCATCATCACAGGAACAACAATAGCCAGAAAGTCCATGAGTCCTTTTGCTTGACTTTAAAATGGGAAACACAATAAAGAACAAGTCCTGTTGTCCATTACAAAACCTTTACTAAGACAAAGAGAGACAGTGTACATAAGCTGGATAAAGAAGTATGCTCTCAGGTTTCTACAACTTTTTTGCAGCTTTCTTTTTTTTCTCAGAGCATGAGAGAGAACAAGTTCCAGGGCACAGCAAGAAATAGAATCTTAGTAAAAGGCTAAGAAAAAAAGACAAAAACATAGTGGAATTAAACCTTCTTTTGGAGGTCTTAGGACTGTTCTAGAGTAGGAAGACAAATCGACATCACAGGTTGTGGTGTATTCCATGTTCCCAGTTCCCTTTTCTTCAAGCACAGAGCCTGGCTGGGGAATACCCACTCCCCTGCATCCAGATGCCTGAAGTTCCTGTTCACAGAATTCCTGGAAACTTAAATCAAACAGGCCAATTCCTGGGTCTTTCCCCACCACAGGGCTATGACATAGCCAGGGGAGCCTGGACTCAGACGCATCCTCAGGTGCCTGAAGTTTGTTATGGCTCCACCAACTTGTAGCTATACAGCTAAAAGATTCCATAGTTTTCACTACAATTAGTTTAGATTTTACCTTGCACTGAGTACAACACTGTTTCTAATTAGGAAATTATTCCCTGTACCAAATGCTGGTGATGGTTTGGTGAAGGTCTCACGTAAGTCTCATAGTCTCAGCCTGCTGTCAGAGTTTGTCTTGCTGCACATCGCAGAGAGGTCAGAAAGTCCATCTCTGTATTTGATTTTGCAGCCCACATTTATTCTAACACTTGCCACTTTTCTCTTTTTTCAGGGTTCAATGAAGAATGTTATGAAAGCACCGCAGTAAATTATTTTTGGTACAGGAAAACTTTGAACATAACACCTAATATTGCTGAGAGTGGCACGTTACAGTGGTGGCTCATTTTGTGCTTAGCAGCTTGCTGGGCAATTGTCTATCTCTGCACCATCCGAGGAATTGAAACCACAGGGAAGGTATGGAAAGGGTAGAGAAGTGCTTACCCAGGGATTGAAACTTTGCCCTCCAGAATTTTTACCACAAGGAAAGCCATTTCCCCATTTACCACACTGGCATCATTCAGTGTGCTCCTTGCCCAACAAATTGAGAACAGCAGTACAAGTGGCTTAAAATGATGCATCTCTTCTTTTCCATTGCAAACTCTTCTGCCTTACCAGCCTTCCCTCACACAGTTTCAAGAGCCATTTTGTTACAAATACATTCTGCAAAAGTACACCTTGCTTATTTGAAAGATGCTCATATTCATCTGTGGCTGTCTGATCTAATATAATTATGACTGTATGTTGCAATAATTTAAATATGATTTATTGAACTTATTGCCAGCAACTGTCTGTCTTCTGACTTTCTTACTTTAGGCAATTTATGTAACAGCGATATTTCCATATCTGGTCCTGACTATATTCCTTATTCAAGGACTTACTCTACCAGGAGCCACTGAAGGTCTGATTTACCTCTTCACCCCTAATGTAAGTATTAGTAATATTTTTCCTCTTACTCCCTTCAGATTTCATACTGTATGACCATTTTCCAACAAATCCTGGTTTAGATGTCTATCCAACAGCTCAGCTAAGCTCTTTTTCTGAGATGGAGTGACTTAAGTCAGTTATTTTAATATATTTTCACAAGAAAAGAAGCAGCAAAGAATTTAAGAGTTCAGTAAGCATATCAGAAAATACTGGAAAATTAAGTTTAAGAATGTTATAGGTGCCTCAGTCATGAAAGTGTAAGTGAAACTGATGTACTTCACAAGTACATGAGAAATATGGGACTTCCCTGCCACTTCTACAGAATTTACACAGCTTTAATCTTTTAAGAATCCATAAAAAGAATGACTGAGGAATTACACTGTAAAGCAATTTTTTTTGAAGGTTGAAAGTAATTTTCTCCTGCCCCTGTTTCTTCATAGCATTTCTCCCCTCCTGTATCTCTTCCTAAAAGACAGAACTGCTGGAGAATAGCCCCCCTCCCATTTTCCTAAACTTCCCATATGGACAGGAGTTCCAGATCCCTCCACATGCTGGCCATTTCAGAAGTACCTTTTATACATTGTCCTTGGCAGCATTCCCAAACACAAACTGTCCAACTAAGTGGTTGCTATTCACTGTAGGCTCCTCACAACTCTGCCTCCATGCTAAAAAGCTCCATGAATTGGTGGGTGTAGAGGAGGAAAAGCAGAACTCAGTGACACATTCTCAAACATCTGTTGCCTCTGCAGCCACAGCAGTGCTTCAAACCCAGGAGCACTGGGTTTTTCCTTTCCTTTCCTACAAGAACAGACAATAAGGGAAACATAAGCCAAGAAGCTCAAAGATATTTTATATGCCAGGCTGGAAAGGGACAAGAGCAAGAGAAAACTCAGATAAGACACTGTTTTATCCCTCCTACAAGTCCAGTGGCACAGACACCCATCTAAATGCTGCCAGAGCTCAAGGACAAGCTTGGTTTTTATGGATCAGAGCATACACTTATATTTTTGAAGGGCGCAGACAGGACCATAAGATCTTGGTGCAATGTCTCAGGGAAGAAAGCAGCTTCAACAACACGAACAAAACACGCCCTGGCCTGTCTTCATTTGGTCTCAGCTGGGCTGTTAGGTTTCTCTGGAAGAGCTCAGGCATTTTTGGGATTTAGCTTGCAATGCTCCTGAACTGAATGCAGAAAATTAGATTTGTGTGTACTCACAAAGCCTGGAGGTATTGCAGTGCTGAGGAGGAGCAGATCATCGTAAAAGAGCCGGATGGATTTCTACATGGGCAACAGAAGTCGGAATGAAAATCCACCTGCAGTCGACCTGCAGCTGATGGTTAGCTGGTTTGAGGAAGCAGATCCTGGGGACATCCTTGAAAAGTCATCTGAAAAATGGTTTTAGTGATGTTCTTATTACGAATGTGGAAAAGCTGATGCAACGGCCTGGTAAGTGATACCTGCTATCAGAAAGTTAGTGCTATCATTGCACAGAAAGTTAGTGTAAGATAGGTGGCTTTGTTAAACTAACCTACCAATTGCTACACAGAGTTGTGGCACTTCAAGGACTTCAAAAGGACAGTAAGCACACAGCTTGAACATTGCCCTTCTCTCTTTGTCCCATTACCCCACAACTGCAGTACCAGTACTGCCTTTGCTGTTAGGCTATTCCCACCTCCACTATGAGCAAACACTGTTTTTTCTTTTAGACTTCTCCACAAGGAATGTCCCAAGGTGAGTTGTACAGGAGGGCTATTAGGTTTTTTGGCAGAGATTTACTTGACCCATCTAGGCCACATCAGTTTATGAAACTGAAAAGCATATATCTTAAATGTGTGCTGTTTTCTTTGTCTTTTCCTGTCTTTTTGCAGAGAAAGTTTTAGCAAAATAAAGTAAGAATTAAATCACCTACAGTCTGTTTCAGCTCGCTCTTAAAATAAATAAAATTAACCCTCTTGACATTCTTCCCTGACTGGAGGCAATGTTTCCCAACTACTTTCCAACTTTGCAGTGTAGCAGAAATTGTAGTTTCTCTGTAACAGCTGCTACATCCATTATCTTTTAACTGTGACACCTCAGTGTTGTTTTTGAAAGTCTGTGAAAGTAATATTTAGCACAAAAAGTCCCATGTTACCCAGTTTCAACATCATAACCACCCAACTGAATTTAGTTGTTTTTCTAAACCACAATTTTCACTTTCCAAGTTTATATTTTCGTTCTTATGAATAAGTACCATAAATATTAAAAGCATGCATATGGATTTTAATTATGTGAGGCAGTGTTTTTATTTTCATACAAAAATACATAACCAGCTTTTGTCATCTGACACACTTTCTACCCTAAGTTTCAGAGCAAATAATGACTACTTCTTTTCATTCTTTCAGACAGAGTCTGATGACTCACTCACCTTCTCGAAATTCTTGGTTACTTGAAAAATGAAACTGCCAAGAAAACAAGAAAATATCCTGAAGTGACACCTAAGGGGAAAGCAGAAGTTGTACAATGATGAAGCTCATAGGAGCTGGAACAGACTTTTGGAAAGATTTTTGGAAAAATAAATAACCAGAGGCAGCAGAAATGAGATTCCATCATGCATCAGCAACAGTCTGCATGGTTCATCTTCAGGGAACACCTGTGTCACTGAAGGAATACAAATGTTTCCTTCTCCAGTATCTTTCACATTTGAATGAGCTTCAGAGATTATAAATATTTGGACATTCTCTGGCAATGAACAATTCCAAGAACTTGGTTGGGCAACTGTTGCCTGTGCCCAGAACTCAGCAGCTATTTAACAAGCAGCAAGAATGGC